>JAGPOW010003358.1:40093-50293 GCA_030014935.1 Caiman crocodilus | reverse complement strand
TTTTTTTTTTTCTTGTCCTCATGTCATAGAGCCCAGCCTGGTAA
This sequence comes from Caiman crocodilus, assembly GCA_030014935.1. Taxonomy (NCBI): domain Eukaryota; kingdom Metazoa; phylum Chordata; order Crocodylia; family Alligatoridae; genus Caiman; species Caiman crocodilus. Next base: position 50,249 of record JAGPOW010003358.1, on the reverse strand, counting down.
GCTGTATTGACCTGTTTTCCTGGGAACAGTGTTGACTTCTATTATCCACTTCACTTTTTAATCACGTCTTTTCTTGTGCATTGTCCAGAGTACCTAGCAAGGTGTGAGAGGGCCTGCATGTGGCAAAATGGAAACCATACTAAATCTCCTTCCCTGTGTGCTTTCATAAACTCTCACTTCTGCATTTTGAGGGTTTTTTGTATGAAATTGGAATTATTTTACTTTTTTTTTTTTTTTTTAAGCGAGTAGAATGCATCATACTTGTGTCTTGATAAGAGTTTGGGGTAAAAATATCTATATAAAAGAGCTACAACATAAGAAAATGGGCAGACCATTTATTTTATATTGTGTGCGCTTGGGCTGTGTTTTATTTAATATATTCCAGTGTTCGATTAGATCTCTATACGCTAGTCAGTGAATTGAAGGTTGCAAGGCTGTGTGATTGAACTACCTGTGACTGAACTACCCTGATATTATGCTATTCTAGTGCCAATGTGTAAAAACACCCCTCTTCTCACAGTTTTCTCATCTTAAGACAAAAATGGCATTGTTTAATTTTGCAGTCTCCAGCAGACAGCGCTGTTGCTGTTCCCTCAAAGGGAAGTATGCGTAGGCAGTCTTAAGAACGGTGGGTCTAGTTCTATAGACTGTTTTGCCAACTGATTAGACTCTGAAAAGTGTAAGTGCGTGTAGAATTTAAAAAAAAAAAAAAAAACTCTGGAAAGTCCTGGAGTGTGTACTTATCCAGTGACGTGAAGTAAGGTATTTATAGCTGAGTTTCCGATATCCTCATTCGGAACATACGATCCTATTTCTCATTCGTAAGAATAGAGTTGTTCATCCAAAAATCAGTGCAAGAAGAAAGAATGCCTAAGCCAGCTTTCATTCCCAGCCATACATTTAAAAGGCAGGATTTCTGCCACATGGCTGTTTTTAATGTCTAATGTTAGAGACAAATCCTTAGCAAGACAACCAAAAATATTTCACTGACTTCTTAGGTCTTTTGGAAATGGTGCATAACTCAGCCCTGCTGCTTTGCTCTTACTGAGACATTTTAAACAAGGCTTTCAATCAGTCCCAGCCTGGCATCGCTTTTGCCTCAGATATCAGACTACGCAATCCTGTTACTTTACTGTCTTGGCTCAAAGGGACTGTTTCGGAGTATTTGTGGCTCCAGGACACTTTGTTGGAGGGGGAACGGAGAGGGTGAGAGGACTCAGGAGGTTCTAATGCAAGAATGAAACCAATATTATCTCAAACAAGTTTTCCCTCTAGAATAAAAGAATGTGAATAATTATTTCTGCTGCTCTTGCTTTTAAAATGGTGGATTTCAAAGAAAAGAATTAAAATCAGATTGATGTCATACCACCTATGTGCCACTCTCACAGTGCCCTCTGGTATGGAGAGTGGTTTTTGTGCTCTCCAAGCTGGGTTGAGGACAACTCAAAGTAAATGGACTGATGATTTAAAAAGAAAAGAAGGAAACCTTTCTGTAAAAAGAGGGGGGTGGGGGGATATTTTAATGGTGAAATCTCCATAGGGGGGTTTTTTCTGTTTAGAGTTTTTTTCATTTTATTCTCTGTGCTGTTACTTTAAATGAAACGTCTACAGTAACTGAAGACACAAGTGTACATATGTAAAAACCACACAACCTTGTTCCTGGACATGAAGGCATTTTTTCCCTGTGTCTGTGACTTCAGATCCCTAAACATGCTTTAACTTTTTGTATTTCATCTTCAGAGAGAGAGAAATAAACGCATTTTTAAAAAATAAAGCATGAAACAGCGTGTCTCATGAAGCACATAACTTCATAAAGAGGAAAGTAGTCAAATGGCAGACAGCCTTCAGTGTTCACCTTAGCTGTTGTAGAATCACAGTTGAGCTTAAGTATTACTCTGGTAAAACTTTGCAGTCACTAGAAAATTAACTTACTAGAAGTTACAGACACTTAGAAATGAACCCTCTTTTATATAAGACCAGTGTAATACAAATGCTCTCTCATCAGACATATATGATATGTACCATTTTAGAGTACTTCTGTCCCCTCCGACATGTAGCAAACGTACCGAACTCTGGAGAAATTCCAGACACGCTGGTATGGTTGGCATATCAAAGGGGACGTTCTGCAACTGTGGCTGACTGTGATCTAAACACATTTAGAGATTCTAAAGTTTTGTTCAGGTCTGAAACACCTGTTTAGATAATGTGAATAATGCTAATTTTTTTTTTTAAGAAACCTGCAGAATAAATTATCATATTCTGAAGTGGATGATTCACACATAAGCTGCAGTGCTGTTGTTTCAAAACCGCTGTAAATATTGACTGCTTTTTTGTGCCTGTTAAGATAACTTGGAAATGTTGGATTGATATTCTCAAGTGTTCCGTGTGGAGAAAAGAAACTTGCATTAGAGGAAGTGACAATAAAACTGCAGATCATTTTGAAATGTGTATTAATACATTTAATAAAATAACTAGTTCTAATGTTTTGATATTTCTTTTTTAACTGGAACTTCTGTTTTAAGTGTACAGGGGGGCATCAACTGCCCTTTGTTTGAAAAAGACCAAAGTACAGGGTTGAAGACAGAAGACTAGTGATCTTTTTTTCCCCTTAACACTTGTATTTTAGGACAACAGAGTGGCTTTATTTTCATCGTTGCTGGATTAGCGATATAGAGTTGATGTAGCTTTGACCCTTTTTCCTTCTCAAAAGAAAAAAAAAGAATCAGATCTGTTGCACCTCAAGCTGTGTGAACCTATTTCAAAGAAGGCTGAAAGGAATTGAAAACGGGTTTTTTCCAAAAATGTTCAACTTGTTTAATTGTACAAGTAAGCTGTGTTTGGCAACAAGTCAAAAGCTACTGGTTAACTAACATAATAACACCTAAAAAAGGAATGTCTTTCCAACTCGCACTTGCCTTCTAAGACACAGTTTCCTTTATCCCCCCCCTATGTTTCTGTATTGCTTATTAATAAAATGTACTATATTTTGTGTGGTTTCCTCTTAAAGGAGCAAGATTGTACCCGTTTACTTGGGATACTGCATATATTCATCTCTGTCAATTTTCTTAGGGTGATAATGACTTTCAGGATTTTCATACCTTTCTGTCCCAATTGGCCAGAAAAGGGGTGGTAACAACTGGCTACGTGTTCTTGAGAGAACCTGTTTGTATATCTACTGATGGGATTTTAATTTCCTAGTTGTAGCCAAACAGCCCAAGAAGCAAGGGTCAGATTTCCTTTCACAACCTTGAAAGGTTCCTGTTGGTTTTTAAAGATCTTTGAGTCCATTTTCTTTTCCTGGGCTACTTTAGATAATTAAAATGAAAATAATTTGGGTTTTGCTCTTCTTGCTGGTTCTGCAATTCACTTAAGTTGAACAATTAAAATAACGTGGGATGCTTTGCTTCTAGTCTTGGCGCGACAGTGGGATGTCCTAGAATGTGGGTTTCCAGGTGCTTTAAAAACATGAATACTCCCAAACCATTGTAAGGAGTGGATTTCCATATCATCCATGTTTTGGTAGCATTGGAGTGATGTAGCTGGGATGGTCCAAGGCAATGGTTCTCAACCTGGTTACTGTGGGATGTAAGCAAAACTGTGAAAACTGAAGAACTGGCATGTTCCAAGGAGGACTTTGGGAATATCCAAGGATGCCTTCTGTTTAAGGAGGTTGAGAAATGCTGGTGCAGAAATTACACACAGAGCAAGGACTTCTGTGAGCAGTATCTTCTATTGGACCAACTCTGGTAGGGATCAAGCTGGACAAGCTTCTGACTGTAAGGAAGGCATTCTTCATCAGGTCTGGTGAGGAATCCCTAGCATGTGTAAGCTTGTCTGATGTTACCCCAGCTATGAAGTTGGTCCAATAAACAATACCCATCTGTGATGATCCTTGCCTCTTGCATAACATCAAACCAGGAATTCTCACTTCACAATTGTTTCTTGAAAAACAGTCACAGAATCAAGCTAAAGCTGTTGTTTCACAACATATGTCCATGCTACCGGTAAAGATCGAAATATGCTGTCAGGAAACGTTTTGCATTGCCTTGAAACTAAGGCACAAGTCAGTGCTAACTCATTTGCCTATAGACTAAAGAAGCCAAGAGCCCCTTCTCACCCAGTATCCAGGAGTCTTAACGTAAGCTGATCTTGTTAAAACTTAGCTGACTACGGTATTTATCCCCATCTTTCACGAAGAAACACAAGTCTTAAAAGCTTTCTTTATTTTGATTTTTTTTCTGTAGCCTGAGCAAAATCCTCTTGGGTATAATAAAGCCCATTTATAGCCTTTACATGATCTTTATAGCACACCTGTAGCAGACAGACTCCAACAACTTAATCCCTCTTTTGTGTCTCGCTGTCCGCACTGTCAGTGGGTTGTGCAATAAGGCTGGTGATGGCATGGACCAGGTGTATCAGATTTGCTTCCTTCCCAGCAGGGAGGAAGTCCTCCTTGTTCTGTGGCGTTGCCTTCGCTCAGCAGTAGCAGCCACCTACTACAGGGCAGTCGCTCAGTTTCAAATGGCCACTGCCTCCCTTTCCTTTCAACTGCTGGCCTTGGCTATCATTTCCCCTCTTCTGGAGAAGGCTTGTTAAGGCCCTTTTGCAAGTCTGTTGAGAGAGGTCACTGCATACAGCAATGCCAGACTAGCTGGAGCAGTCGTCCTCTGGCATGGTGCCTGGTTTCCCTCCCGGCCCTCCTTGCTTTTGCAGTAGTTCCTGCCCTTCAGGCATTCCCTTCTTCCTGCCTTCCCCTTCCCCCTCTGCACTTCATGCATCCTTTAGAGTGCTTGCACTCCTGTGACACTTGTATCAATGCTTTTTTTTACTCTCCCAAGTGAATATCCACATGGGGTTCTTGAAACGGCACCCGTGCCAACTCTTCTTTTGGATCTCGACAATGGCGTTTGCTGCCCAGGCATCCTGCATCCATGTTGGCCCAATGCCGTGGCTCATCGGCTGCGAGGAAGAGTTAGAGAGTTGCAAACTGCCTGGCCCCTGTGCGTTTCCTGGGAGAAATCACTTGTCGCCTATAGCTGCCTCAACTGCAACGCGGCAATAAAAGCTGCCTCTTGCAAAGCGCCAGTGGTTCAGGGAGGCTGCCGGGCACTGCCCTTAGAAGCTCCCCTGGCAGTGATACACGTCCCCTTTTACTGTCCACATAGGACCTATAACCCTCAATCTCTCCACTGGTTTGGCATGGGTGACGCCAAATGGAGAGAGGATCTGGAAACCCACAGCCTGAGTGTGTTTGAGGTAGATTTTTAACAAAAAATTTGCATCATTGTAGGTTTTTTAAGACCCAGCTAGACAAAGCCTTGGCTGGGATGATGCAGTTGGGGCTGGTCCTGCTTTGAGCGGGGGGTTGGACTAAATGTGATCTCCCAAGCTCCCTTCCCACCCTCATTTTCTAGGATACAAGATAATCCAGGGTTTTAAACCTGTGCAGAGCGAATACTCCTTGAATTGCCCAGAGGAAAGGCCTTCCCAGCCCAGCTGCAATAGGCATTTGGGATTAGCCCAACCTACAGCCGGCGTCTTGACTTTCTGCTGTGACCCTGTGGAAGACACCGTGTGATGGAGGCCTAGTCTGTAAGACTTCTCTGTCCTGTTTTCCTCCCATCTTGACCAGACCCATTGGCTTTAAACTTTTCATAGCCCAACTTTACTGTGCATTTCTCCCCATGCATTTGGTACACAACGTCACAAGCAAGGCCTGGTTCCAACACAGCTGCCCCCAGTGGCAGCCCTACAGTAGGTGGATGTGGCTTCAACTGTATGCCAGGCCATTTACCATATTTATTCATATACCATACACCTCCACAAATATGCACGTTGGCAGGGGGGGGAATTATTTTCCTTTTAACCAAACTATTTGAAGTCAGTTTAAGATGACCCAGTTTTTCAATTGCTATTTTTTTGTGGGGAAAGGGGAGTGTGGTATGTGAATAAGGTAATCTGCTGAGCCTATATCGGGACAGTCCAACACCGAGCAGCCTTGGCAACCTGACAAGGGCTTGCTGCCTTAATTCACTTAAAAGGCTGAAGATGCTTACAGTTGCCCTTTCATTTAGTGTGGCAGCACCTGCCAGTTCTCTGCTTTGATCTACTGCCTCTATTGACCACCGAGCATGGCTCCTGGCGGACTCTTAATCTCCTCTATTCAGATGAGATTTTAAGTGGTCCAGCCTTCCTCTGTCGATGGCTAAGGTGCAATGAAATAGTGCGACTGTAAAATGCAAGTGGTTTCTCCTGGTAGGATGGTGTCTACTGCTTTGACCATGTTTGACCGCCTTGTAATTTGAGGTTGGGGACTTGGGGCTGGAAAAGGGCTCTGATATATCCCTCTGTGCGTCACAGGAAGGCAGAAGTCTTGAGTAATCATGTGAATCACGCCTGTCCACTCCAGGCCTCAAAGCAAAGGAGACCCTCGGTTAGGAGGAGCCAAGCAGAGCTTCAGTGGGAAGGAAAGGATGCCGCCCGTGAAACCACCTGGCAGGTGCTGTTATAAGGACAAACTGCTCCTCACCTGGTGATTCAAAGAGCTAATTCTGGCCATGCCATGAGACAAGGAACTGAATCTGCAATTGAAGATCCTGCTCGTGAGTAGCAAGGAACAGCTGCTGTCACCATGCCAGCAAGAGAACAGCACTGCCCACGTGACCCCTCTGTTGCTGGAACAACATGGAAATGCAAATGCCTCATCTCGCGAATGGCCCACCTCTACAGCACACCTTGGTTTGCAAGGGCCGGCCGGGACTCACCGCTCATTTCAGCAATCTGAATGCTCTTTGCAAGCCTGCACGGCTGTGCCCCTTTACATTTGGGTCCAGGCTAACGCGCTACGCTGGCTGTGTTCTGCAGATGTGCTGGCTAACGCCCTGACTTATCCGTCTTCCAATTTGGCACTATGTTGCCCGCTGTTAAAAACTCGGGTGAGCTCTTTTTAAGAAGCTCTAAAAGTGCCAGGTCTCCGTGCCACAGCAAAGATGTGCAGTTGCTATTTCCAAAGGAAACTTTTAAGAGTTAGATGCCTAAATCCCATTTGAAACACCTGTGAGATTTGGCACCTAATTCCCTTAGGCTCCTCTCCCCAGCAAACATCCATGTATTGTGGGGAGCTTCCTCTTATGGTACAGCCACGTCACACCTTAGGTAAAACTTCTGCAAGGGCCTAAACCTCGTGAAAAGTTGATGGATCTTAAGAAACTGGTGCTTTAGAAAATTCACCTCTTCTCTCCATTTTGAAACGTGATGCTGTCACGGCTGCCTCGGAGTAACGGGGGTTTTTCCCTCGGTAACCGAATTCCTTCTGTCCATTGGAGCAGTCAGTTTATATTCTCGTGAGGAGCGTTGGCTGGAAGGAAACTCCAAGGTCACCGAGTCAAGTCCCTGTTATTGCAGGCACTTGTTCAAGCCAAGTTCTTGGAAGTTACAAGAGGTGCTTGGAGCACGGTGGTTTTGCGCTCATCCAAACTTCCTGGCATAGGACAGGCAGTGAGGCCTCCACAGGCCGTGGGTGGAGGAATTATTTCCTTTCAGAGGCTGCCGTAGGCAGGCCCTGCCCTGCGCTGCCCTTGCCAGAACACTGCTCCACACTGTAGCCACAGCCAGAGACCATGTCCACCCTCACGTTAATCAGATAGGATCTCAAACGTGGTCTGATTTCTTGGCAGGCTCCTTATGCCGCTCCCGGAATACATTGCAGTCGGTGACGCAAGACGGACAGCTCAGGATTTTCAGCAGGATTTCCTCGCTCGGTGCAAGTGAGCCTGATCTGTGTCGCAGCAGAGCTGGGACGTGTCTTCAGCAGCTACATGTCCACGCTTAGGGTCAATGATGGCAGAGGGGCCCTTGGCTCTGACAGGTTGGGGTCAAGCCTGGGAAGCGCGCAGCCGACTTGGGCGACGCATTGTGCTCGGCTGTCGCCCCCGAGATGCGTTCAGGCTCCGAGAGCGGAGCACGAACTGGGTTTTCGGCCAGGCTGGTGAACGTGGAATGGGTCCAACCAGCTCAGCTGCTCCCAGCATGAGGGCAGTGCACGGTGTCAAGGGGCCTGACTGGGCTCAGACTTTCTTCTCCCCTCCTGGCCCTGCTACCCTGCTGCTTTTGGTGCTTGCTTCCGGTGTATCCTCTGCCAGTTACCCAAGTTCTTGGCAGACGAAACGCCAGGGCCAAGACCCAGGGAAGAAGTGGCTCATCTGCCCAACCCCGTCACTGCCTGTGGAGTCCGTCCCCTTCATCCTGCTGCTGTGAGGCCAGATGGGATTGAGGCAGATCACAGGCTCGGCCAGATGTTTCCGGCATCCAGTGCTCCACCTTAGTGTGTGAAGTGGAGCAGGCCTGCTTGGAAGGGCGCCCAGCCTCAGTGCGCCACTGCCACAGGATCTGGCATCTGCAATGTCCTCCATGGCTGCTGTAGTGAAGTACACAACGTAGTTGGTCTCCTCCACGCTTGGGCTCAATCCCGGGAGGCGCTTGGGGGGGTAATTAGAGTACTTATAAACCTCCCAGATCAGGCCTAACCTATGGCATTACTGCATCTGCCTCTGGATTCCCTCCTCTTGCACATGCCGTGGGGCCCGGCTGCCTGTGCTTGTCCCTCTGACCTCCGGGGACAGGGCAGCACAGCTGGAATAAAACAGCAGCAGCTGACTGAACAAAGCAGCCTTTCAGCTGGACCCGTCTCTCACTCTCTGTCCTGGTGTGCTGGGAGCTCTCGCCCAGCTCATTTGCACGCTTCCTCCTGGCCACTGCCGAATAGAAAACGGTATCAGAACAGGAATCGGAAGACCGTATTTGCCCACATACGACACACCCTGGAGTATAAGCTGCCTTGTTTTCGAAAGGCAGAATGAAGGGGGAAAGGATATTTCCTTGCAATGGTAGCAGCGGCGAGGGAACGGGACCAGCTCTATGTGGAGCCCTGAAGATTTTGCTTTTGCTGTTGTCTGGCAATGGGTAGAAACTGCTCTTACTGTATTTTTCGCATAAAACACTCCAATTTCCAGTAGCCTTTTTTGAGGGGGAAGTGTGTTTATATGCAAGACATTATGGTTGTTCTTTCCCTAGGCGATGTGGGGTCGGGGGGAGATTGTCCCCAGCAAGTACCTCTGGTTTAGCTCCGTGCCGCTGCACACAATGGGAATGGAGTTGGGTCCACGCCGGTTACTTTTGAAGACTGGACTGTAGCTGACCAGAGAAACCCAAGCTGTGTGTAATGGGAAAGCCCTGCTTGCTGTCGTTAGGCGGCTTATGAAGCAGCGTGCCCTCATTATTGCAACCCATCAGTCAGGCCTGGGAGATTTCCTCTGAAGAGGGTGTTTGCTGGACCAGGGCCAAGTCAGTTTAGTGTGTGACGGTAAGGAACCATTGGGTGCTGCTGCCAAGAGCAGGGGGTGACGCGAGGCTGCGTTGTGTGCGTGTGCGCACGTGTGCTCTTGCATCTTCTCCAAGCTGCTGTTCAGGGGGAATTGTTGGAAGAGGAGGACAGATTATGCTGAGACGGGCATTTCTGTACCAGCCAGGCCCTGGGCCTGGTGCACAGCAGCTACCATGTGTCACATGTTTCAGTGCAAGTCATTGAAGAGCCGGAAAAGTGTGGTCACGTCGCCTTTCTCCTCGCTGGTGCTTGCTGCTGAAGGGGAAATGGTCTGAGTAAGACTAGTCTACATGTGCACATGCGTCTGGGTCTGCCTGTGTCTGGACGTGTGTGGCTGTGTCCACGTCTGGGTACGTGTCCATAGGTACATTGTGTGCATCTGTGTGCATGCACATGTCCATGCCTGTGTATGCGTGCCTGTTTGCATGTGTCCATGCATACATGTCTGTGTGCAAGTGTCCAAAGGTACGTGTTTGTGTCTATCTGCGCACATGTCCATTCCTGTGTGCATGCACACCCATGTCCACAAGTGTCCATACATATCTGTGCACATGTGTCTGTGCCTGTGTGCATGCATGCCCATATCTGGGTGTCCATACACGTGTGTGTGCATGCATCTGTACCTGTGTCTGTGTGTGCCTGCATGTGTGTCCATACATATTTCATAGGCATTAAGGCTGGAAGGGACCTCGGAAGATCATCGAGTCCAGCCCCCTGCCCAAAGGGCAGGAAGTCAGCTGGGGTCATAGGATCCCAGCAAGGTAAGCATCCAGT
>JAGPOW010003358.1:18386-38387 GCA_030014935.1 Caiman crocodilus | reverse complement strand
CCCCCCCCCCCCCCCGCAAGCCTGATCCTCTGTGCTCCCCCCCTGCTGAGCCCTGCAGCCTGCAGCACAGGCCCTGGACCCAGCTTCCGGACTCTGACCCAGCTCTGCCTGCCTGAGTCTTGAGCAAGAGCCGGGAGGTGAATCCTGGAGTCCAGCCTCACCCCCCAGCTCGTGTGGCTCCTCCGCAGGCTGGCATCCTCACGCCCCGCATCGCCGAGCGACTGCAGGTCTACGCGGAGCTGAAGGCGGCCCAGGCCCAGCGACAGGCCAAGGCGCGGGGGCCCATCCGCGTGGTGCTGCCCGATGGTCAGTGCCTGGAGGGCGAGGCTGGGCGCACGACGCCCTATGAGATCGCCGCGTGCATCAGGTGGGCCCGGTGGGGGGCTTGGCCCCGCTCTTGCCTCTGTCCCGTGAGGCCTGGCTGGGTCGGGGGGACCCTGGGTTCAAGCCCCGCTGCTGCACTCCCCTCGAGGCAGGGCAAGGGGGGGGTCAAACCCTGTGGAGTCTCCTGGATCTGGAGAGGGGGCTGCGGGAGGCCAGTCTCGGGGCTGTCGGGGAGGCGGAGAGCAGAGACCTCCCTACTCTGTGCCCGGGTCTCCCTGACTGCTTCTCTCCTCCCTCCCTGCAGCAGGGACCTGGCCGAAGAGGCAGTGGCCGCACGGGTAAACGGGGCCCTGTATGACCTGGAGCGCCCACTTGAGGGAGATGCCACCCTTGACTTCCTCCACTTTGACTCCCCAGAGGGGCAGGCAGTGAGTTGGGGCAGAGATGGGGGTGGGGGGCGGACCCGCACCTCCCCAGTCGTGGCCACCCCCCCAGAGGGGCAGCAGAGTCTCTTTCGACAGTGCCTGGTCGTGCTGGCCCTGGCAGAGGACGTGCCTCGGGGCTCAGCTTGGTCACTCCTGGCCACACCCTCCCCAGTCCTGCTACCTGCCCAGAATCCTTTGCTGTTATCGTGGGTCACTCCGGAGCACCCGCGGGGGGGGGCAGTCGGGGTGGCGGGGATCTCACCTGGGTCCCAGCCCTGTGTCTCCCTACCCAGGTGTTCTGGCACTCGAGCGCCCATGTGCTGGGCGCCGCCGCAGAGCAGCTGTACGGGGCCCTGCTCTGCCACGGGCCCAGCACCGAGAGAGGCTTCTTCTATGACATGGACTTGGGCAGCCGGTAAGGAGCACAGACAGCGACTAGAGGCGGGGCCGTGGGGATGCCCCAAGCTGTTGTAAATGGGGTTGGGCCTTGTCATTGCAGGATCAGGGCCCTGGGGCCCAGTCCTGCCACCTGGCTTAGTGCCTGGCAGGATCAGACGCGCCCTAGGAGGGTTCACGGCCAGGCTGGGGTTTTTTCTTTGGAAGCCTGCCTGGGTCATGCAGCGTTGGCACCACTAGATTGGCACTTGATCTGCCCCCCATCCTGGGGCAGGCATGGACCTGGGTGGGGCGTAGGTCCTGCTGCTTCCCCGGGGCCATGAGTATCTAGCCATCTCCGCAGGGCTCTGCTGAGCAGCGACCTGACGGTGCTGGAAGAAGCCTGCCATGTGCTGGTGCAGGAGCAGCACCCCTTTGAGCGGCTGGAGGTGCCTCGCGACGCCCTGCGGGAGCTATTCAAGGTGAGCACCCTGCCAGCCCCACGCGTCCCAAGCCCCCGCTGAGTGCACAGCAGTGTTAGGTCGTGCCCGGGTCTGGCCTGGACCCCTAGTGTTGGGTCTGTCTTTGTCTGCCTGGGCTGGGGATGGATGGAGGTGGGGGATCACATGTGAATCCTTGCAAGGCCTGTAGTCTCATTGGACAGTTCTCTCGCCCCTGCCCCCTCCCTGCCCTGGCTGCCCTTCTCTCCATTTCACAGAGGGGGAAGCTGAGGCCAGGGAGGCTGTAGGATGTGCCCAGGACATCTGTGGCAGATGGTGGGGTAGGGGCCAGGATGTAGCCCTTGGCACTAGGTCAGGCTCCCTGAGCAGCTGCCTGGGGGCATGGGCCAGTCAGGGAGGTTGGGGGAGGCCAGCTGGGCTGGGGTCCTGTCCTGTTCTGCCGAGCCTGAGCTTCCTGGGCTCTTCTCCCCCCACCAGGACAACAAGTTCAAGCTGCAAATAATTGAGACAAAGGTGAAGACGCCAATGAGCACGGTCTACAGGTGACGCCCCCCTTCCACCTGCGTGAGGTCCATGAATCCCTCCCCCTTTGCTCCCCCAGCCCTGGTTGCAGCTCCTGCCTTGACCAGCTCCGCTGTCTCCATCCTCAGGTGTGGGCCCCTCATTGACCTGTGCCATGGCCCCCACCTCCGGCACACAGGGCAGATCCAGGCGCTGAAGGTCCTGAAGGTGAGTGTGGCGGGTGGGGGCATCTCCAGAGAGGGGCAGTTTAAAGGGGTTAATAGCCCCTTTCCCTTACCACTGGGGAAACTTGAGGCATGGAGAGGAGCAAGGGGGGAGCTGCCAAGGTCGCCCTGGGGAGGAGGTATCCACCCCCCCACTCCCACCCCCGAAAGACACAGTATCACCCTAGTAACCAGCCTCTCCTTCCCTCCAGAGCTCGGCTGCCTTCTGGGGTGGGGACCCTGCCGGGGAGTCCCTGCAGCGGGTCTATGGCATCTCCTTCCCCACCGCTGCCCGCTTGGCCCTCTGGGAGCAGCAGCAGGAGGAGGCTGCCAAGCGGGACCATCGGCGCATCGGCAGGGTAGGTTCAGGCATCACACTTGGAGGGACAAAGAGACAGGGCTGGGCCAGGCACAGCCATTGCAGGGACCCCTGGACACGGTCCTGCTCCTCCACAGCAGTGACCAGGATCTGGCTTCTTCCCTTCGCAGGAGCAGGAGCTATTCTTCTTTCATGAGCTCAGTCCCGGCAGCTGCTTCTTCCTGCCCAGGGGCACCTACATCTGCAACGCCCTGATTGACTTCATCAAGGTATCCGGTGCCCAGGCTTGGCTCCCTGGGTGTGGGGCTCGGACGGGGGGGTCCCATACAGGCTCCTGAGGCAGTAGGCAGCTGCAGCCAGCGCAGGGATCCAGCGGAGTCCCTGCTCTGAAACCTGGAGAGCTGTAGGCAGGGTCGTGTGTGTGTCCATGTCTGGAGGGGAGCTGGGCTCAGCTGCCCCATCTCTGTTCTGCCAGGGGGTGCCTTTCTGCCCCCTCCAAGGGTATTGAGGTTCCCCCAGGCCAGGGGGGCCAGAGGGCAGCGTGAGCTCCACCACCTCTTGGTGTCAGCTCCCCCTGTGTGGCTGCAAATCCAGACTTGTCCCCAGTGCCTCCCCTTCCGTCTCAGGGAAACTGCTGTGGGGCATCAGGGGCTTAGTAATGGCTCTCTACTGCCTTCCCGGTCTCTGCTGGCATCTGGATCCATCCCACAGCCAAGCCCAGGGCAGGAGGGGCTGGGAGAGAGCCTGGCTGAGCAGTAGCAGGAGGATGCCCAGCCCCTTTTTGCACTTGGGACATTGTCCGCAGGATCAGGCCCATCAAGAGCTGCTTTTCCAAGGACCTGAAATTCTTGGGAACCTTGTCTGGATGTGGCCCTGTGGAGCCCAGGTGCCAGCACATACCCAGTGCCCTCTTGACACTAGGTCCGTCGATCCATGCTCTCCTGAGGGACCATCAGTTTTGTCAGGGACAGAATAAGTGTTGGGGCTGGAAGGCGAAGAGATGAGACCAGGTGCTGCTCCCACCTGGCTCCCCGAGTGCTGCGGGGCCTGCCCTGTGATGAGTATCGACGTGTGCCAAGTCTCTGTGCGATACCTGGGTCCCGGCTGGTCTCTGCTCACAGGGCTGTCTGACACCAAAAAGAGATGAGACCAGGAGTTCAGGCCCTGGATGCAGCCGCTTGATGCAGCCCATTGTCCCAGCACCTCCAGCCCTGCTGAGCTCAGAAAGAGGCATCACGCTGCCTCTGCATCCCAGCCGGCTTGGGGCACGAGGGAGGCCGATAGCCAGCCCCGTTGTCAGGGGTGAAGGGACTTTACCGTCTCCCATCCCCTCATGCTTAGAAGCCTTTGGGTCGTCTGCCTGGATGTCTTCACCTGCCCGGAGAGCCCAGCAAGTCTGGCTGGGGGGCTGTGCGAGCCTTTCGCCCATGCACCGAGGCATCTCACAGCCCCTGGTGGCTGGGACCTTGAGGTCAGCAGCTCGCTCTGGATGCCTTTGATGCCCTGGCCCCTAAGGGAACGGAGCGTGTCAGCCCTGGGCATTCCCAGACCTTTGGACTTCAGACCTGTCTCCATGCATCAGAGACAGCTGCAGGGGAGAGTGGCAGAGGCTAAGCCAACAGAGGCAAGTGCCAGAAAATGAGGGCCCCCATGGGGTTATTTGGGCTCCATGATGGTTCCCCCTGCCAAGGCTTGCAGGGAGAGCCACCAACGGTCCCCACGGACTGCAGTGTCCCTGTCCTGCCAGATGTGTCTCTGCGCTGTGGCGTTGGAGGCCATGCTGGCCCCAGCGCAGTTGTGGGGTCTCTAGGGTCACCCAGAGACCCCTGCAGCCCTGCTCCCATGGTGCCGCTTTTACTCTGGAGCAACCCGCAGACCGCGTTAGACGATCCAGCCTCATCTGCTTTTACTCTGGAGCAATCTGCAGACCCTGTTAAACCGTCCAGCCCTGTCTGCTCCCCTCTGGAATCGGTGCTTTTGCTTCCTGGAGCCCCATTGCTTGAGCCTGGTGGGTCACGGGAGCAGCTCCTTCGTCTGGGTCCCACTCTGTGCTTCCTCCCTCGTCTCATCAGGAGCAAGGGCCTACCACGCGTGTGAACCCTGGTACGGGGATTCACACTTGCTACCCTCTGACTCTGCGCCTCTGGCCCGGAGGGGGAACCTGATCTGTAGCCCTGGCCCAAGCCCCTCGTGACCGAAAGCTGTGGGCTGTCAGTTCTCCACAAGACACTGGGTCCCTTCACCTCCCCAGTCACAGACAAGGAAGCAGCACTGTCTCAGTTGCCACGCAGCATTTGCGGCCAAGGGGAAGACGCAACCTGCAAGACATTGGCGCCTGTGCGTCAGCCTGTCACTATATTTGTCTTCCGTTTCCAGCCTACGTGAGCTCCCCCTCTTGCACAAACCAGGCCGCGGCAGGCAGGGGTGGGTACGGCCTGGCTGCCAGCCAGCAGCCATATTCGGGCTTTGCCAGCGCATGTCTTACTCACAGTCCATGGCGTGTCGGTGCCCTGAAGACCCTTCAGGGCTGGAAGTGGCTGCTTCAGCCTGGCCTGCCCAGGAGCTGCCCCCAACCAAGTGCCCCACACATCATCGCCTCCAACCCTTGCGGGCCCCACGTCTCTCCCGGGGTCGGGATCTCGGCTCAGTGTCCACAGCCAACATCTCATGGCCATGTTTGGCACGCCCTTCTCTGCACCTGAATATGAGAAGCTGTCTTGGCTCCCAGCCTGGTGCCCCCATGGGCTTAGGGCCCTCCCCACCGCTGCCAGGTTCCTGGGGTCTTGTTGAGACTGGTTTCAGCTACAGCCCCCCTGCCCAGGGCGAAGGCCTGCCATCAGCCACCAACATACAGCTCTCTCCTCCTGCCCCTGCAGTTTTGCAGGGGCAGGGGAATGGAGGGTGATGCAAGACCCCTGTCTGCAAGTCCCCATGGTGCCAAGGTGCCCTTGAGCACTCCCCTGACCAGCAGTCTCTGACAGCTGAGCCAGGCCAAGGGTACCAACGCTGTCAAACCAGGTCTGGGGGACCGGCTGGGCAACCTGGCCAGCAAGACCCAACTTGTCCTGGGCCCCTGCGTCCAGCTATCCTGAGAATGCATTATTGCTCATGCCTTGGAGAGACTGCACCAGGCTCTGGGGCATGTCACAGCAGGGCAGACTGGCAGGGAAAGGATGAGTAGGGTCCTGCCCGGGCCCTGCCCACTCCAGAAAGCTGGCAGTGGTTTTTGGTGCCTCAAGAGGCAGCGCTTAGCCTGTGGCCCCTGGGAGCTCAAGATGGGCTCCTGTCACCTGCATCACATCTGCCCCTGCTGCAGGTGACTTCCACCTCCCTGGGTCCATCCCCCTCAAGTCCCTGTCTCCTCTCCCTCCCCTCCCCCAGAGCGAGTACTGGCGGCGCGGCTTCACGGAGGTGGTGACCCCCAACGTGTACGACGTGCAGCTGTGGGAGCGCTCGGGGCACTGGCAGCACTACAGCCAGCACATGTTCTCCTTCCAGGCCAACGGCCAGACCTTGGCACTCAAGCCCATGAATTGCCCCGCGCACTGGTAGGGCCCTGGCATGGCCACAAGCTGGGGGTGGGCAGGGAGCCTGGACACCTGGGTTGTAGTCCCAGCTTGGGGGTGGCTCTGGGAGCCCGTATGCCTCGGTACTAGTCCTAGCTCTGGGGAGTGGGGGTTGGTGACTAGTGCTGAGCTGGTTTGGCTCCGGGGTGTTGCAAGCAAAGCCAGTGACATCCCTCTTTGCCTTTGTTGTGGATAGCGCCTGGGTCCTTTCCCCCACTCCATAGATGGGCCCAGGCCTGACCCTTGGGGACACCAACCCCCTTCTGCGGCCAGGGCCATCTGCCCGGCTGTGGCAGAGGCAGCCGCTGTCCCTCAGAGAGTGGCCTGAGGCCTCGCACAACTGGCTGCACTCAGCTCCACCCCCACCCACCTGAGTCCCCGCTGTGACACCAGGCCCCTCCTGGGGTGCAGTGCGGCAGCCTTAGCTGTGAATAAACCAGTCTGGTCTCCGCAGCCTGATGTTCGCCCACCGGCCGCGGTCGTGGCGGGAGCTGCCGCTGCGCCTGGCTGACTTCGGGGCACTGCACCGGCACGAGCCCTCGGGCAGCCTCAGTGGCCTGACACGGCTGCACCGCTTCCAGCAGGATGACGCCCATATCTTCTGTACCTTGGACCAGGTAAACATTGGCATGGGGCTCTGTCGGGTTGGGGAGTGGGTATCGGGCTGGCCCAACCTTCCCTTTGCCCTGCTCGTGGCACCCAGGTGTTGCTGTAGCACTGGTGCACCCTGCAGGGGTGGAAGGCCAAGGCGCAGCCCCTCACCTTGGCCCTGCTCCCCCCTCTCCCCTGCCCTGCAGCTGGCCAGTGAGATCAGCGGCTGCCTAGACTTCGTGCACACGATCTACTCGGCACTGGGCTTCACCGCCCGCTTCTACCTTGCCACACGCCCCGAGGGCTTCCTGGGTGATGTCAGCGTGTGGGACCAGGCTGAGCAGGTAGCGAGCAGGGTCCTGGCCTGCGGGGTCTGTATCTGGGAGGATGGGGGTGTGTGGGAAACCCAGGCATCTGGGCTCCCAGCCAGGTTAATCCACAGTGCTCAGCCCCACGTGTGCCCCAGCCTGCGCTCTGGCCCCTTGAAATCTGCCCTGGAAGGGGTGAGGGGTAAGAACCGAGGTGTCCAGGTTGACTCCAGCCTCTGTCCCAACTGAGAGTGGAGCAGGAGATGGCCTGGGGCTAGCCTGGCTCTGCCACTGCTGCCTGCTATCACCCTGGGCTTGTCACCTCTCCGATGCAGACAGGAGCGGCTGCTGCACCTGGTTTAGCTGGATCCTTGCATTGAGGTTTGTACTTGGAGCATCAGGGCCCCAACCCTCAATTAGGTGCTCTTGGTGCTGCTGTGACAAACCCTCCAACAAATCTGTGCAGCTGCCATCCTGCCCTTTCTGGCACCGTGTCCAGCGCTGCATTCATCTCGGGCACTGTGCTGAGTCTGTAGCACCTTCTCTGCCTTGGCACCGTGCCCGTCCTGTGGGGTGGGGTGGACAGGGCTGTTTGCTCTTCATGCTCTGTGGCCCCCTGGCATCTGACCCCTGGCAGGGCTCTCAGGGGCACATGCCTCTGTTGGTCACATCCCACTGGCAGGTAAAACCTGGGCCTTGTCATGGGAACAGCAAACATCAATCCTGAGGCAGCCGGGGGCTCTAATTACAGACACTTTTGTTTGTCAGCACCTGGAGCGGGGCCTCAATGACTTGGGGCAGCCCTGGGAGCTGAATCCAGGAGATGGGGCTTTCTACGGACCCAAGGTGAGTGGTGGCAAGGGCCAGATGCCTGGGCTCCGTCACTGGGCTGGGAACAGCTCCATTGATGGGGACTTATTTGGGGTCTGGTCTTGGCGTAGTCTGGTCACTCCCCCCACTCAGCAGCTGCACAGAGCTTGCACGATGCTTCCCCAGCAGGGATGTGGGCTCCAAACACGCACACACGTGGGTATACGCATGTACATGCACATACACACGGGTACATGCATGTGTACGCACTCACGGGAAAGGTGCTTTCAATTCCACCCATGTTCAGCTGGAACGAGTGCCTCCGCGCTCACCTGGGATGGGGCCCCTGAGCCCTACCTCTTCTGGATCAAGCTGCCTTAATTACAAGGTGTTTCCTGGGACCAGGTAGACGAGAGCAAGTGAAGCCTCAGGGCAGCTCTTTCTCCCTGCCCCTCTGGAAATGCCAGACCCTGCAGCTGCCATCCCCAGAGCTGCAAATAGCTTGGCCCGGGTCACACCCACGGCTCTCTCGTTTCGGTGAGGCTCCTCTCAGCTTGACCCCAAGACCCCAGCCTCTGATTCAGGGTGTTGTGGGGGGTGTCAGTGATGCTGTCTCACTCTAACTCCTTTACAGATTGACATCCAGATCCAGGATGCCTTGGGCCGCTACCACCAATGTGCTACCATCCAGCTGGACTTCCAGATGCCCGCACGCTTTGACTTGGCCTATGTCAGGTATGGTGCCTTCAGGGGGGACCCAGCACCCTGACCACGTTGCCGGGGATGGGGGGGTCTACCTCCAAAGCTCAAGGCTTAGAGTCCAAGGTTACTTGGGCCCTGTTGGCTGTGCTTCGTGCCAACCTCACAGTATGTGCTTCAGCCCCCGGCACAGAGCCCAAAGCATGTAACAGCCTGTTCTTTTGGCTCAAAGGGCCCCTGGCTCCATTCTTGGTGCCTCAACCAAGATCGGGGCCAGTGGTTCAGTGCAAACGTGGCAGGGTTTCCTTAGCGTGGGGCAGGGGGGAGTTTGGCAGCCTTTGGTCCCGGGGGCTCCTTGAAGGGAGAGTATGAAGACCACTGGAGGAAAATCAGCCTCAGCCCCTCCCCAGGGCCCCTGGATGCCTCATGTTCCTGTTGTGAGATCCTGTGAAGGCCCGTCTCATCCAACCCCTGGGCTGGCAGGATGAACCCGGCTGGACTGGGCCCAGCCAAGCTGCGCTGGCAGCTCCAAGCACTGGGGTGCCCCAGCCTCTTGGTCTCTGCTCCACATCAGTCGCCTCCCGCACTGTTCTTCCTTTCCCATCTGATGGCCACATGCTTCATTTTGGCACCCCAGAAGCGGCCGCATTTTGGGCAGCAGGTGATATTCATAGGATCACAGAGAAGCAGGGCTGGAAGAGACCCCAGGAGGCACATCCAGTCCAACTCCTGCCCGAGGCAGGATGAGCTCTGTCCAAACCAACCCAGATGCATCCGTTGTCTAAGCCAGTGGTGCTCACCCTTTTGGCTCCACAGGGTTGGCCCATGGGCTGGATGAGGCTTTGGCAGGCATGTGCAACCTCCACCTGGTCCCAGGTGCCAGGATCAGGCCTGGCACCGTCCTGCCCTCCTGTTCTAGCATATGGGGCCATGGCCCACAGGGTCTCCACAGAGTCATGGCAAGTCCCAGAGACAGGAAGGTGACAGTCCTGGGGGGGCTTGGATCTGACCCACAAGCCAGGGTTTAAGCACCCCTGGTCTAACTTGTGATGAAAAGCACACAGTCAGCCGTGTCATGCAGCAAGACATCACACCCAAGCCCGCCCCAAGGAAAGCCAGGGGGACCACAGCATCAACATCCTGCTGCTGTGAGCTTTGTTAACACAGGCTGAGATCCCAAGGTGAGACTGCACCTCTGGTCAGGATGGGATTCCCCCTTCCTGACCCCAATGCAGCATCAGTCTGAGCCTGAGGAGAGGGCAAGATCCTCTAGCCGGGAACCTCTAGGGTGGAGTCCCAGCAGGAACATGAGCCCAGCCCAGCTCTGAGCTGTACAAGGGGAAACCGAGACCTTGCTGCAGGCACTTGGAAGCACAATGGAAGTATCTGTTCTTTTGTCTCTCACTTGCTTCCCGATGCACTGGAGACTGTTGAGCGTCCAACTCCCTGCCCTGCCCTGCCCTGCCCTGCCTGGCTTCCCACGCACCCTGGCTGCGGAGCCTCCAGCTGGCTTTGGCCAGGGATGCATTGAACGCTGGGCTCCATGAAGCAGGGCTCAGCAGGGTGGGGTGGGCAGGAGATCAGGGCGCAGCCCCCAGCAGGTGGGGGGGTCCTGCGGAGCACCCTCCAGCACCTCCAGGCACTACCACTCTCCCAGCACCCATTTTGCAAGAGGCAGGGAGCTCCCATGGGGTGCTGGCCCCATCCCAAGGCAGCTGACGCAGCGCCCCACCACGACATTCCTCTTGTCACGGGAGCAAGGACTCGCGTTTCTGACTTCCTTGTCTTTATCTGGAAACAAACACGGTGTCGTAAGGGCCAGGGCCATGGTCCCCCACCCACTCCCCCTGAGGCGGTTGCTTCTCAGGGCTGGAAACATGAGGGATTGCGGGATTTCTGGGCCTGTGTTTTTCCCAGCCCATTCTTCTCGAGCTGCTGGTTTTAGGCACGTGCTGTTGCGTGAGAGACTCGTGCCCCCATTGGGATGGGGGACGCCATGACCAAGGGGCTTGCGCGATGCCTGTGGGGCCCAGAGCTGAAGCGCCTCATGCACGTTGCAGGCAGAGCGGGGGGGACGGAGACTCCAGCTCGTTCCTGTTCCAGCCACAGTTTGGGGATGGGGGATCGTGGCTCCACAGTGGTCAGTGGCTTGGCTCCCAATCTCCCATGCTTTCCTCCTCCAGCCAAGATGGCACCATGCAGGAGCGGCCTGTGATGATCCACCGAGCGGTGCTGGGCTCTGTGGAGCGGATGCTGGCCATCCTGGCCGAGAGCTATGGCGGGAAGTGGTGAGGACGTGGCCCCCCCGTGCCCTGCCCTGCCCTGCCCCGCACCTCCCCTGCTTTCCTGTGCATCCCGGCTGGGGCGACCCCCAGCTCCAGGAAGCAGGGGCTGGGTTTGCTGCCCTGGTGGAGCAGATCTTGGCCGAAGCCTCTTCAG
Organism: Caiman crocodilus; assembly: GCA_030014935.1. Taxonomy (NCBI): domain Eukaryota; kingdom Metazoa; phylum Chordata; order Crocodylia; family Alligatoridae; genus Caiman; species Caiman crocodilus. The sequence goes on along the minus strand of JAGPOW010003358.1, from coordinate 27,345 downwards.
CTCGAGCTGCCCCCTCCCCTCCTCTCTCTGGGGAGCGGTGGGTGTGTTGGCAGCCTCTCTGCGGTGCCCAACTTGGTCTCCCCTGCCATGGACTTGAGGACCCGTCTCTCCTCTTTCCCCGCCAGGCCCCTGTGGCTGTCGCCCCTGCAGGTCATGGTGATCCCAGTGGGCCCCGACGTGGCGAGCTATGCCCGTGAGGTGAGTCCCCAGCAGCGGTCACAGCCCCAGCCCCAATCATCTCCCCTGCCCCCACCAAGCCCTCTGATCCTCCCACTCTCTGCCTGCCCACTCCCAGGTCCACAGCACCCTCCGCCAGATGGGATTCATGGCTGACCTAGACATTGACCTTGGAGCCACACTGAACCGCAAAGTGCGCCGGGCACAGCTGGCCCACTACAACTTCCAGCTGGGTAAGGCTCTCCTCGGAGGGGAGTGGGAGCTGGACGTCCCCGGGGGCAAGCTGCGCCCTTGGCAGCCTGGGAAGGGAGCTTATGGGCACAGACTGGAGTTTTGGCCCTTCTTCTCCCTCCCGTGCGGCCTGGCAGCTGGGACCCGTGCTAGGCTGGAGGGGCAGGGGGCAGGTTTCCCCATCTCTGCTACAGAAGGGAGTCTGCAGTGAAGCCCCAGGCTGGGTAGCCTTCATGCCAGTGTGTAGTACAGGCAGGCCTGGCCCCGTTGTCTATTGTTAGGCTGGCAGGGCATGGAAAGGCCTCGCCTGCCTCCTCCCTGTACCAGGACAGGGATTAGGGGGATTAGGGTAGCCCAGAGCCAGTTCCTCCAGTACAGGAAGGCCTCAGTATTCATGGGGATAGGAACATGACTGGTCCCCATGTCTCCCCCATGACATCCTGTGTGGTGTACTTGTCGCCTTCCCTGGTGGCTTCATGCCACCTGGCACACACAACCTTTTGGCCCCAGGCAGTAACGCAAAACCCTCTCAAGGCTGCTCGAATTGCCACTTCGCTCCTTCTGGCCTGCTGCACGGAGCGTCCCAGCCCTCGCTCCCGGGGGTTATAGGCAGTCCTCGTGACCGGCAGCAGCGAGAGAATCCTGGCAGCCCTGTTTCCCCCACCACACAGTGGGGGTCAGGGCTGGGCCCGTGAGTCAGAACCTCCTGGCCCCCGGCCCTGTGCCATGCGTCCAGCCGGGAATCCCCAGGATCGGGGGGAGAGCAGGAGCTGCGGCTCGCCTCGGAGGTGGGGGAAGTCCCCGGGAGCCAGAGCCACAGCGGTGGATCATTGGGAAGAGCGTGAGGCCGGGCGTAGGGAAAGTAGGAATGCATGGCGCCTGCCCAGATCTGGCAGGGAACACCACAGTCCTCTTCCCTGCTGCCAGGCGCCTTATGTAACTTATTTGTCTTTGCCTCCGGCCATCCAGTGATTCAGCGGAAGAGCAAAACCCAGGAGTCCTGGCTTCCTGGCCCGGCCACTGCCAGGCTCCCAACGGGAGGGTATTGGCAGGGCCAGGTGAACAATAAATAACCTGTTGTCCTTCTGGGAAAATTTCGGGAGCATCCCCCTACCCTCACCCCAGGTGGGGAAACTGAGGCACAGACAGGGGAAGGAGCTTGCCATGAATAGTGTCAGGCTCTGGCCCCGAGCTCCTTGCTTCGACCCCACAGACGCATAAGTCAGCAGGCCTCAGGCTGCCTAGGGGGGTCAGAGGCAGCATCCAAAACCCCTTGGGCAGCTTTTTAAACGGCTGCTTCCCCCTGAGCTGGACAGTTTTTTGCTTTGGCTTCTAGTTAGGCATGCCACCTGTATCCCCAGCCTTGCCCTGGGGAGGGGGCTGGGAACAGACGGGGCTGGCTAAGCAGACCTGAGGGGAAGTGTGGGACCGTGCGGGGCAGCCCAAGCCTTCAGGGCCCTGCTGCTGTTCCAGGCTGGCGTGGGAGCGGGGTGCAGTCAGCCTTACCCATGGGGGTATCCTCCCCCACCCCTGCATGCCAGCAGCAAGCTGGGCTGAGACCCGTGTCTAGTGCCTGGTGACCACAGAGAGCCCCTTTGCCAGGACTCAGCAGGGTTTCCCCCGCCCCAGGCCCAGCGTCAGGCCCCTCTGTCCCCACCTGGGTTTGGGGAAGTGGCTGTGCAGTGGAAAGCCGAGCGCTGAGCTCAGCAGTGATTCAAACCTGCTTGTGCAACCAGAGGGGGTGCACTGTGGAGCCGTGGCACACGCGTGCCTGGGTGTCCGTGGCACGTGTGTAGCCCAGGGCCCACACACCTGCTGCTGCTCTCCTGTTCGTGGCCCTCAGGCCTGTTGACTGCCCCCAAATCAGGACTCAGGCTCAGTCTGCTCCCTCCTGTACTGGCCAGGCCAGCAGCTCCTGCCAGAGAAAGGGGCTGGGGTCTCCGGGAGCTGGAGAGGATGGCCGTGCTGCCCATCACTGGGGGCCCAACTTGGGCTCTGTCTTACTGCTTCTGCTGCAGCTTTGCACACCCGTCACCTGGCCAGAGCAGACCTGGGGGCCTGTCGGCCCCCCCCAGCAACATGGGGCAACTTGGTCCCCAGGGGCGCTCAGCTCTTCCCAGCAAAGCCGTGGTGGGCAGTCTGGGCCCCCCTGACCCCTGCGCCATGTCGGTGTCTCTTGCAGTGGTCGGCAGGAGGGAGCTGTCGAGCCGCACGGTGAACGTGCGGACGCGGAACGCCGCGCTGCTGGGGGAGCGCAGCCTGCACGAGGCGCTGGGGCGGCTGCGGGAGCTGCGGGACGCGCGGGTGCCCAATGCTGAGGAGCTGTTCTGAGACACCACGACTTCCAGCCACCTTGGACCATACTGGGGCCGTGAGCTCTGTGATGCTCCATCCCCGTGATGCTGCCCATCCGCCCCAGAGCTGCTGTGGGCATGGTGGCGAGGTGAGCCTCAAGGAAGAGCTGGAGCAGGGTTCATGCTGGGAACACGGGGCCCCCACCCCCAGTTCCAGGCACTGATTCAGCCCCAGGCAGATTAAAGCACATTCAAGTTTGGGCAACATCTGTGTTCCCTGCGGCAGCAAACAGGGTTGGGTGTTTCTGTGCCTCAAGCCAGGGAGCGGCAGGGCTGAGCCTCTGCGGCTTCTGGAAAGCTCTGAGTTAAGTCCCAGGGAGGGGAGGGCGGGATTTGGTGCGTCGTGTGCTTGGGCTCTGGAGAGACTGGCTAGGAAGTGGTTCCCACAGGGGTGTCCCAAGTCCCTGGTGATGGCTGCAAAGCCCCTTCAGGGTAATGTGCGTGCCCCAGACACTGGACAGCAGGACCTGACAGGGGGAAGGGCAGTGACAGGGTCTTTGAGGGCACATGAGCCAGCCCAGGGGCACTGGAGATCTCTGTGGCATGAGTGCCTGGCCAGCTGGGCTGCACCTGACCTCCTAAGCTGGGTCTAGAGAGTGACTGGGAGCCTCAAGCCAGGCCCAGGAGCCACTTGGAGCCCCTGGCTGTGTCCAAGGCTATAGGGGGAAAAGGCCTGGGGGTCCTGTGTGAGCCTAGGCTCACCCCCAGGCCTCTGCCTCCTTGCCCTGGCAGACACTGGAGCTCTGGTTTGGTGCTTTCTGGTTGTGTTGTGCTGGGGCCCCCAGCTGCATCCATCCAGGACTCCTGTGTGGTTGCTGGTTCCAGTCATTGATGCCCAGCCAGTGTCCCCTGGCCACTGCCTGTGCAGGGTATCAGAAGAGGGCACAGGGTATGTGCTGGCACCCGGGCTCCACAGGGCCACATCCAGACAAGGTTCCCAAGAATTTCAGGTCCTTGGAAAAGCAGCTCTTGATGGGCCTGATCCTGCGGACAATGCCCCAGGTGCAAAAAGGGGCTGGGCATCCTCCTGCTACAGAGCCTTGGTCACAGGCAGGGGCTCCAAGTGGCTCCTGGGCTTGGCTTCAGGCTCCCAGTCGTCCCCTGGAGCCAGCTTATGAGACCAAATGTGGCCCAGCTGGCTGGGTGCTTATCCCAGGGAGGTTTCCAGGGCCCCTGGGCTGGCTCAGGTGCCTTGACACTGCCTCTTCTCTCTGACAGGCCCTGCTGTCCAGTGCCTCGGGCTCTCAAGTTCCCCAGGAGGGGCTTTGCAGCCATTGCCAGGGACTTGGGACAGCTGGGTCCCTTCCCATGCAATGGGGCAAGCAGGGCTGAGCAGGGAAACTGAGGCACAGAGCAACTGCTGGCTCCAAGGCACCCTGCCTAGCAGGGCTGAGTCCCAGGGACACCCCTGCCCCCAGCGCTGCAGCTCTGAGACAGCACAAGGAGCAGTGATCTCAGCCAGGGCTGAGTTGTGCAAGGGGCTCGTCACAGCAGGTGCTTCCCGCCCCATGAGTCCCTGAGCTTGCACAACGCAGCCCAGAGCACACTGGGGGCGGGGGGAGAACTACGGGTCGCTGTGGCCGCAGCCTCTCCAGTGCCTACGTCGGACTTCCCCAATTCACTTCCAAATATTTGGCCTGGTCGCTAACCAAGATGCTGAAGGGACAGCTCTGGGGGACCCCCCTCCCTCCCAGTCGCTGTGGGCTGGGGGCAGTGTGTGAGCTCCAACGTGCAGGAAGCTGCCATGATTCACCAGGGGTTGCTTTGACCTTGAGTCAGCCCCTGACCCCTGGACCGGGAGAGGCCGGTCCTGCAGGTGTCACCTGCTGCCAGGTGCGGCCTCATGTGTCTTGGACCAGCGCCCTCCCCCGGTCCTGTGTCTCAACCAGACCTTGGTGTGGTCCATCGGCTGCTCACGCTCCACTCCAGAGCTGGGCGCATTCTGGCCACAGCTCAGGGGAAAGATGCCTGGGGCTGAATAAGGCAAATAGGCAGAGCCCTTTTCTCCCCAGCACCACCTGGGGTGACGAGGAACAATGGTCATAAGCTGATGGAGAATAGGTTTAGGTTGGAGATCAGGAGGCAATATTTTACAGTTAGGGTGGCCAGAATCTGGAACCGACTCCCCAGGGAAGTGGTCCTCGCCCCTACCTTGGGCAAATTCAAGAGGAGGTTGGACGATCACCTGTCTGGGGTCTTGTGAACCCAGCATTCATTCCTGCCCGTGGCAGGGGGGTCAGGCTAGATGATCTATTCAGGTCCCTCCTCAGCCTAGCTACTATGAAAGTGAGGTTTTGGGAACTGAACAGGGGTAGGATCTAGTTTCTTCCACTTTTCCCAGAGTCTGAGTGCCCCCGTGGAAACTCTTGGTGATGAGCAGGGGCTGCATTGCCCCATCCTTCCCCAGTCATGGGGCACCCGGAGCCCGTGCTGCAAGCATGGAGGGCACCAGGCACTAACGTCCCAGCTGCCCGTGCGTCAGCCCCAGGCCTTTCGACACGCTGCGATGGTTTCTGCTTTCGCAGGGGCCCTCAGCAGTGAGCGTCGCCTCCCGCCGGCCCCGGCCAGCTCCTCCACACCACTTGTTCCTCATTACCCCACCTGCCAGGCACAGTCATGGTCTGTGTTTCTCCATGCCTTTACAGGGCTTGTGCCAGCACTGAGCCCAGAGGGGACGCACCTTTCCCTTGCTTCTCGGTCCAGATTTGGCCCACCTCTGAAACCAGGGCAATTAGGCTAGGATCCGCAGCAGCTGCAGCTTTCCTGGACTGGTTTTGTCCTGAAAGAGCCTGGCTGCGCTCCTCCACCGCTCCCCCCCTCGCTCCGAAATGTGGCTGCTTTTGGGGTGGGACATGGTGGTGGCTGTACTGTAGCCACTGTGTTCCCCACCGAATAGGCAGTGATTGGCGGGGCAGTGTCTCGATCACCCCAGGGCATGCAGGAGGCATGCCTGACATCAGAGGTTAAGGGACCATTCATCCCACTGGTTCACAGCTACGGCCTGTGGCTCAGCTGGCAGCTTCCTGCCAGCTTCTGGAGAACAGCTGCAGCATTTCCTCCTCTCTCGCAGTGCCACGTGCAGGGTGCTCCCCAGTGCTGACTGCTGGTACCCAGAGCTGGGGCTCGGGCCCGGGCCCGGGCTTGGCTGGAGAGGCTGTGTCACTGCTAATAATCGCCCCCAGTTTGCGTGGGTTTCTCCCTGGTGGGATGTCGGGGGGCTGCAGCCTGACCCCCAGGCCGGAGCATGGAGACCTCCCCTCTGCGCTGCAGAGTTGGGGCTTTCCCAGTGGCAAAGTACCCCTGGCTCACAGGTGGGGTCTGGTCCCCGTCCCCCTCACCCTGGAGGGGCAGACATCTGGGGAGTCCCAGATTCCTCATCCGGCTGCCAGCTGGGCTGGGAGTTGGCTCCCAATCTCCTGGGTCCCGTCCTGGCCTCTTTCTCCCTGGTGCTGGCTGGGCTTGAACCCACCATGTTTGTGTGCAAACCAGTGCCTCTCACGGGGACCCAGGCAGGGCAGGTGAGTCCCTAGCAGGAGGGGGAAACTGAGGCACCGAGCCACCGCAGCACCCGAGCTCAGAGAACGAGGCAAATCTGGAAGGCCGGATAGTTTCCCCACCACCCTACCCTCACGCCCCAGTGCAAGCCCGGCCGTGTCGGGGTGGGGCAGAGCGGGATGAGGGCACCAGCGCCTTAAGGTGCACATATAGGGTTTTCCGGGGGGGATTAGCCCGCCCGCAGGGATTTTCCCAGGCACCTTCCAGGAGACGTGATTCACCGGCGGTTTGGGGGACGGGTCCTGCAGCTCTCCAGGCTCCCCGGGCATGTTGGGTCCTCTCTGTACGACGCCCGGTACGGGGGCTCCTTCCAGGGGCTGCCATGTCTCCGTGAGGCCCTGCACAGCCTGAGAGGAGGCGCAGGGATGTGACCAGGGCTGTGCAGGGAGTCAGTGGTGGAGGATCCAGGCCTTGCCTCCTCTCACCCTGGTGCCAGGGTCTGATGTAACTCTAGGGTTGGCAAGAGATGTCCACAGGGTCCCGAGCGGCTTGTGGTACCAGCGATGCCAGGGTTGAGGCTGCCCTAATCCATACCCCTCAGTGCCAGGGGTGGCACTGGGGACCCAATCCTGCCCCAGGTGCAAGAGCGTTCAGGGAGCTGTTTGCCCCCTGCTAGCTGCCCGGGTGTCCTGCGTGCAGTCGTGCCCACAGCGCTGCGCCACGCCGGTGCACTGGCCACCACTTCCTTCCTTCATGGGCTGCAGGGCAGTGAGCCTGGGCTCTGCTTCCTGCCCCTGCCCCGCCGGGTGACTGTGGCCCAGCCCCCCCCGTGCCTCAGTTTCCCCCAGCTAGAGCGGGGGCAACATGGATGCAGCCCCTAGTCTGGGACGGGGGCTGCCTCTGTTTCAGGGCCCGTACAGCTCCAAGTGCCTAGTCCTGTTTGTCATGAAAACACATGGGCCTGAGGCTCTGCCTCAGTTTCCCCAGCTGGGCACCGAGCGCACCAGCTGGGTCTGCGGGGCCAGCTTGCTGTTTGCGCATGAGCCAGGCGGGTGGGGAAACTGAGGCCTAGCGTGGCAGGGAGGTGCTGGGGGCTCGGGCAGACACTAGCGGGAGTGGGAGGACGTGGGTGGGCAGTTCGGCTCTAACTACCCCCGGGCAGCAGCAGCTGCCAGGCTCTGTCCCCTCTCCCTGAGTCCTCCCACCAGGGGCAGCTGAGATCTACTTGTCACCCCCCTCCCCACAACACACGTATCCCTAGCGTGTGCCCCCTGTGTGCCTAGGTTTGAAGCGTGCAGCCAAGGCCTCTGCCCTTTGGCCGGTCCCAGCTGGGAACCTCGTCCCGAAGGCTATTCCCCCCTGCTCCATGGTGTCTGTACCAGGCGAGGGAGTTGGCTCCGGGCCCAGGCTGCCCTTGCGGTCTGGCGGCCGCGGCGGTGAGGGCGGATCACGCGTGTCAGGGCGATGACTCAGCCCCAGCCCTGCAGTATTAATAGGAGCCGAGATGTCCGGGGAGGCAGGCAGATCCCAGCTCCGCTGAGACACGACACAGCCACCATGAAGGCTCCCGTGCTCCTGCTCTTCCTCGTCCCCCTGCTGTGCTCTGCCCAGGCCGGTCCCGCAAAGCCAGGTGAGTGTGAGCCGCTAGCCATGGGGCTAGGGGAGGGCAGGACACCTGGGTACTCTGTTGCACTCGGTGCCACCCAGGAGTACCCCCTTTCCAGGACGCCTGGGTTCCCCGTTGCGCTCGGTGCCAGGCAGGAGTGCCCAGCTGGGGAAGCTGAGGCATGGAAGAGTCAAGCCTCAGCCCCTTGCGCTGCCATGACAGTCGGGGCCAGGTGTTCGGTGCTATATGGGCCCTGAATCAGAGGCAGCCCCTGCCCCGGAGAGCTAAGGGGGGGCGTTGTTGCATGGCCCTTTTTCACAGATGGGAAGACTGATGCAGGGAGCTGCAATTTGTCTAAGATGCCCCTTAGCAAGCCAGTGGTGCAGCTCAGGCTAGAACCCAGGTGTCCTGCCCTCTCCCTTACAACCAGCGCTGTGTTTACCACCTCTGCCTCCGCCCTGCCTGGCAGGGTCCCACTGCTGCCAGGAGCCTCATCCGGCTCCACGGGGCAGGCGCTGGCGGGGCCTGAAGCTTTGATCCCCCTCTCTGGTTCTGGGAGCACCTGTCGCTTGTGCCGTGGCCGCTGCGTAGCGGGGAGGCCCTGGCGAGCGCCTCCCTCTGTGCCCCCCTTAGCTGGACCCCCACACTGTGCAGGGCTTTGGACCTTGGAGGGGGCATGTTCCAGCCCTGTGCCCCCTGGTTTGGGACTGGGGGTATTGCTGGCTCTGCCCCATGTTCCTGGCTGCCTATTTCCCAGGGCCAGCGGGACGGTTGGGGAGCATCTGCAGGCAGCCGAGGCTTTGGGGGGTAGGAGATGGGCAAAGGAAAGGGAGGGCTTGTTCTAGCAGAGTTTGGGGGGTGAGGGATTAGGTGCATTAGGGTAGCACCCACAGCTGAAGAACTTTGACCCTGGGTTCCCCACCCAGCCCTGGCACCCCTCGCTCCTGACCCGCCCTGTGCCCCCTAGCCCTTCCGCTGCCCCTCACTCTCGGCCCCAGCCCCAGCCCCCTGCTCCCCCCAGCCCTCCTGGTGCCCCTCACTCCAGATCCACAGGCCCTAGCAGCTAGCCCAGCCTGAGGAGGAGTTTGGGGGGAGG
>JAGPOW010003356.1:8411886-8460676 GCA_030014935.1 Caiman crocodilus | reverse complement strand
GGACCCGGGGGTGACGGTGGACAATTAGCTGGGCATGTGCCAGCAGTGTGCCCTTGTTGCCAAGAAGGCTAATGGCATCCTGGGCTGCATTAGCAGGAGTATCACTGGCAGATTGAGGGAAGTGATTCTTCCCTTCTATGTGGCACTGGCGCGGCTACATCTGGAGCGCTGTGCTCAGTTTTGGGCCCCCCACTACAGAAACGGTGTGGCCAAATTGGAGAGAGTCCTGGGTAGGGCAATAAAAATGGTGCGGGGGCTGGGGGACGTGACTTGTGAGGAGAGGCGGAAGGAACTGGGCTTATTTAGTCTGGAGAAGAGAAGATTGAGAGGGGATTGAATCGCAGCCTTCACCTCCCTGCAGGGGGGCTGCAAAGAGGATGGAGCTGGACCGTTCTCAGTGGTGACACGACAGAACAAGGAGCAATGGGCTCAAGTTGCAGCAAGGGAGGTTTAGGTTGGATATTAAGAAAAACCTTCTCACTAGGAGGGTAGTAAAACACTGGAACAGGCTCTCCAGAGAGGTGGTGGACTCCCATCCTTGGAGGTTTTTAAGACCTGGCCAGACAAAACCGTGGCTGAGATGCTGTAGTTGGGGCTGGTCCTGCTTGGAGCAAGGGGTTGAACTAGATGCGCTCTCCTGAGGTCCCTTCCATCATTTTCTACGATTCTGCCATACAAGGTGTTTCACTTCTTCAGGCCTCAGCAACACCAGGATTTTTACTTTCTTCCTACGCAGGGGTCAGAACCCGCACTGGCACCTGTCCGATCCTCTATGCCCCTTGGATTGAAATAGGACTGGTTATAATGCAAAATTTGTGGCCTTGAGGGTAGCTGTCGTGTGTGCAGAGGGGGTTCTTGAGTCGTCGTTGTCAGGGAAGTTCTTACCGAGGGTTGGAGAGTAGTAGGGAGGAGGGAACTGGCCCACGTGAGCCCTCTAGAGCGATGTGGCCGTCGCAATTAAAAACCAGGTGTCCAAATGACTCTGTGGGTAATTGCACTGCTGGGTTCTGAGCCGCTTTGCAAACCCAGCTGCGCTGTGGCAGCAGGCAGGCTGTCCCAACCACCCCTACTTTCCCCATTCGAAGGAGACGCCGCGCCCCGGGAGTCCCAGCCTTGCTGCCGTGCACGGTGCCAACCCATTTGTTCGGTCGCAGCGATGGTCGGGGTGGGTTTCGTGGTCAGCGGGCAGCCGCAGAAACCGTGACCGGCAGGGGAAAGAGCATGGGTTTTTTTCTTACAGCAGCAGCTGAGCCAACCTGGCACGCTCAGACGGCTGCTTTAATATGGGGAGGAGGGAGGAATGAAGGGGAAAGTATCGAAACCACATCCCAACCGCAGCTGTGATTGAATGCAGCTTCCTTGCCAAAACCTCTCCTCTGGCAGAGGCCAGGGTTGGTGGGGGGCGGGGGGGCGGAGGGAGCGAGGAGCAGCGCGGCGTTTGCGAAGGGCAGGCTGCAGCTCGGTGGTTATGCAAGCTGCGTCTGAGTTCGCTGTGTGGGCAGGTGCTTCTGAGAACCCAGCCGAAATCCCGGGCGCCTGCCGGCAGAGCGGCCCCGAGCAGCTCGCACATGCGAGCGGCGGGGCAGGAAGGAGGGCACTGGGCGGTAGGAAGCTGGTCACTGCAGCGTCTCGGCTAGAGGCGTTCTGGCCGCACTGGTCTGGAGCCTGCCGAGGTCCGGAGGGGCCGCACGCTGCTGCGGTGCCTCGTTGCCTGGCCCTCGGCCACAGGGTCCGCGTTCGAGCCCTGGTGCTTGCAACCCAGGACTTGGCTGCTGAGGTCTTGCCAGAAGCAGATTGCCTCTCCCAGTCGCACAGTTGAGTTCAGACGGGTATTGGAGATCGGCCGGGACCAGGGCACGCTGCGCTCAAGTCAGGAGAGAGCCCGTGTACCCTGAAGAGCTCGTAAAAGCCAAGGAGAGAGAGAGGGAGGAGATCTCACGTGGCCTGTCTTGCAATGAGGTGACTTGCCTCGGCTGCGTGGAGGCAGCGGGGTAGAGGAGACGGCTGAGTCTGGGGGTCAGCAAAGCTGCACTTTTTAAAAAACAAAAAACAAAAAAACCCAAACCAAAGCTGACCCAGGTCCCCTTGTCCCTGCTGAGCCGGCCAGGCTCTGACACGGGTGAGAGCTGCCCTCTGGGCATGGGGCCGGTGCTGTGCCGTGACACGCGGGGAGCCTGCCCGCTTGCAGCCGCCTCGCGTGCCAGGAGACCGGCACGTGGCTGCACTCTCCGACCCCGGATTCGGAGTAGCCGGAGCCACAGGCTGTGGCGGAAATCTGGTTTCAGCACTTCCTCGCTCACACGGGTTTAGCTTCGCTGGCTTGTGCTCAGAAAGTAGGCCAGCCAGGCAGGGAAGTCTCACAGCGCTTCTAGGGCACCCTGCCTTTTTTCCTGTAAATGGGTGTTGACATGCAACCAGGGAGACCACAACCACTTGCCTTTTGTATTCTGTACCTTTGCAAGCCCTCTGCCAGTGACCTGGTGGAGGATGGGGCTTGGGAGGAGGCGTGCATGCAGAAGTGTTAACCAGGAGTGGGAGGAGAGATTAATCCCCACCAAACTAGTCACCAGTCCAGAATCCTTGCCAGCAGGGCAATCTCCTCACTGGGGCGTCGGGGCAGCTCCCCGGAGGCAGCTGTGCATTGCCTGCCCATGGGGCTGGGCGCAGAACAGCCCATGCTGCTGTGGAGAACAGCTGGAGAAAGCTGCTCGGGGCATGGTCGGTAGCATCTCTGTCTCCAATTCCTCTCGTCTCTGTTTCAGCTTGGACGGCGGGGAGCTCTTCAGTCGCATTCAAGATCGGGGAGACCAGGCCTTCACTGAGCGGGGTAGGGAGAAGATGCACAGCATTTTATTATCACCCTCAAATTATGCTACATGTCCTGGCTTTCAAAGGCATCTCTCAGTTAGGCCCATTCCCTTGACTGCTGCCTGCTTGGGGCATGGAGCGGGAAGTCCTGGGAACCTGCAAGCTCGTGGGTGTGGGGCTGGATGGCAGACGCGGCCCCTAGCCAGCCTTGCCCCTTCCAGTGTCTGAATTGAGCATGTTTGCACCTGCCTTGGAAGAGGGCACACTCCCAAAAGTGCTGTTCCTCCCTGGCTGCTGCCTCCCGTGCAGCTCGCCTAGGAGCTTGATGGGTTTCTGTGACTTGTTAAAGTCTTTTCGTTGGAAAATGGGAGTTTTGCCAGTTTGCAGTGAGTGCTGAGCTCTGGGCTCTCCAGGGCCCTTTCTCTATCAGCATCCCTAACAAGGCAGGCTGTAACCTCTGTTAGATGCAGAGGATGCGGCTCCGCCGGTCGGTTTAAGGCCGAAGCCAGTGGCTGGAGCTTTCTCTGGTTAGTACTGCTTTTCGCAGGCCTATCCTGGAGCCACGTGAGCTGTGTAAGGGACTCGCTGCAGAGGGGCAGGCTTTGGGGACAGCCCCCTTTTCTGGCTTTGGATTCTCAGGGGAACATCTAGGTCCTGCCTTTGCAGATGCTCTGTGAATCGCTTGTGGGTGCAGAGGGGAGGGAACTGTACTGCCGAGCTGTCATGTTACATACTTCTACGATTTCCTGTAACTCCTGTAGAGGCTTCAGAAATAATGAAGAGCATTGGAGAGGCCATCCAGTACCTGCACTCGATTAACATCGCCCACCGGGATGTTAAGGTACCATTTACTTTAGTAGTTAATGCCCGTTTCCAAGGCCTTTGCCCATAACAGAGGGACCTCTGCTTACATTGTCTAATCCAGGTCAGGACTCTTAGCTTGCACTGAAGAGGCTCGCTAAAGTTGGCAGGCTGCGGGTAAATCCGTCATTTAAGGGGCAGGGATGGGGAGCAGTGCTGCATTGGATCCTGTTGGCTTCACTCGGGTAGAAGGCTTATCAAGGCAGCATTGCAGCATTTTGGGTCAGGAGTAGGGCTAATGCAACGGTGGACGGTGCTTGGATCACAGGTTTTTGGCAAGGGCACCCGTGTCTGCATGCCACCAGCAAGCTGCGTGTCGGAGTGAGGAAGCACCGCAAGAAGCCGTTTTAAAAAAGAAAAGTGAAATGCTTGCGTGTAAGTTTGGGAATAGCCGTAGTAAAGCGCTGCCCGGCAGAAGTGCATGTTCACTCCCTTCTCTGGCTGGCTTACTTGCAGGCCACCAGCAGAGAACAGGAGGCGCTCAGAGCAGTGGCCATGAAACGATGGCTGGTTTGATGTTGGGGGAATGGGATAACCCTTGACCTTGGCCATTCCCTGCGTCTGGCAGGGGGCCTTCCTTGGAGAACCGTGAGTTCTTCTAAGTAAAAATAAAGAGCAAGAGCGGAGGGATTTCTAGCATTGAGTTTCTCAAGCCGAGGAGCAGTCGTTTCTGTGCCGTCTCACAGTTTGAGCATCCCTCAGTCCCAAAGAGCAGTGGTAACTGTGGAGCCGGCACAGTAGGTAAAGCTGCTCTGAAATGCAGCCGCCTCTGTCGAGGAACACGGCAAATATTCCATAGCTGCCTAACGATGCTGCCCAAATTCGGGGCAGAAAGAGAAGAAGCCTCCTGCCTCTGAATGAAATCACGGGGGGAATTTTGCAGGCACAGAACAGCATTGCTTGGATTGGGATTTCCCCAGGACATTGGGGCTTAAGTACCCAAGTATGCAACATCCTGCTGTTTCGTAGCTGATCTAAGGTAAAGATACATGCTGATACCTGAAGGATGCAGCTTCAGCCTTGTTCTTGAGAGAGAGAGGTGGGGGGATAGTCAGGAGAGCAGAGACCAAAACCTGAATGTGGTAGTGGGGAAAACCCCTGCAAGCTGACTTGACTAGTACCAAACCCCTGAGGCCGGGGCTGGGTCCAGGAAGGGCTTTGAGATTTCTTTCCTCTGTTGGTAACTGCACCTATGTTACCGGTGTTCACACCCATTTGCTTAGGTGTGCTGTGTCACCTGGTGTTGGACATGGTGCTCACCAAGCAGAAGATCTGGACTGGCAGTTGCTGGTTTGCAACAACTAGAAAGCCCTTCCAGACCCTTGCTGCAAAGCCTTGGGGTTGACAGAAATGGCCAGAAAGTCTCTTCCAGTGTCCCGGAAGATCTGGGCCAAGCCTGGCTGGGTCCTGAAGGGCTTGTGGGTAGGTGGGAAGGGATTGAAGTGCTAGGGGACCTGTGAACCATCCTGATGCCTGACCCACTCAGCTGTTACCCGCCATATCTTGACCTTGGAAATGGCGCCAGGCAGTCGGATGCCACGCACGGAGCTTCGGGTAGGACTTAGGCTTGGGTTGTGACAAGAAACCCTCTCTGACCCTGAAGCTTGCACTTAAACCTGGTTGGCTCCCAGTGGTGTGTTCACACGATGAAACAGAAGGCCCGTTCTGCTCTTGCCCCCATCTGTGCTGGGTTGTAAGGCTATGGAGGACTTGTCTGACTGTTTGCTGCTTTTCGTTGTGTCTCTGCAGCCGGAAAACCTCTTGTACACCTCCAAAAGGCCCAACACTGTCTTAAAGCTCACCGACTTTGGCTTTGCTAAAGAAACCACCACGCACAACTCCCTGGCCACTCCGTGCTACACGCCTTATTATGTGGGTGAGTCTTTTGGGATGTGCACAAGCCTTGCTTTCTTCCAGGGAATGGGGAATGCACGGTCTCAAACTCATGCTATTGCTGTTGGTTTACACCGATGGTGTGTAAACCCCCTTGTTAAACTGCTGCAGCCCTGCCCTCTGTTAAAATCCAGTACCCTCAGGTGGGCCGTGCAGAAGACCGGTTTTACTGCAGACGGGTCTGGGCCTCTGCAATCCCTGCTCAAGCGTTGAGGACCGTGAGAGCCAAGGCGCTTGAAATGGTGGGTGGTGTAGGCTGGCCCAGGCCAGAGGCAGCATGCATCTCGTCTTCCTGCAGTCTATCCGGTGCATGTCTTGGCTTGGTGTTAATCGCGTGGCCATTTCACAATCTTCCTTGCACTGGCCACCCACAGCCCTGTCGAGACTCCGTGGGCCTGGTGCGCAGCACCTCTTGTTCTGGTCCCGGGCCTCTGTGTAGCTGTGCACATGGTTGAAACGGTCGTCTGCTCAACTTCTGAAAGCATGGGGCTTCTTCTGGGCACGCCAGCCCCTAAGCTAAGCTGCTTTATTGAGGTAGGCTAGGGAGTGCAGGTAGACTGTCAAGCTCATGACTTTAGCCTAAATTAGAGCTCCAGTCTTCGGAGCTGATGCATGTGTTCGGCCCCTTTTGCTCCTTTGCGGGACTGTTCTGACCGTCTTCTGTTTTTTTGCCTTTTCCTTTCTTTCCCCAGCCCCGGAGGTGCTGGGCCCAGAGAAGTATGACAAGTCTTGTGACATGTGGTCCCTTGGTGTCATCATGTATATTTTGTAAGTAAGCCATTCCCAACCCAGGGGAGCTGCTGCTTCTACCCTCTGAATGTTGATGGCCACTTGGCTTTGCCGGGGCCCTTGCTGGAGGAGCAGGCAACGCTCTTCCCCTGAATCCATTTGCTCCTCTAGGAACCTCACTGTATTTTAAATAACGCAGCCGTGTCCTGATAGTCCAAGCCAAATCGGGGGGGCTGTTCCTTACTTTGTAGTGTCTGTCTAGTGCTCAGACTGGCCTCTTTGCAAAGCCTCCCTCCATATTTCGCTTGGGGGACCTATTCTAGGAGTAAGTCTACCCCTGTTTATCCTTGTCCCTCCCTGAGGGGTTGGGGGACCCATTCAAGGATGCTGTTGGATGCATGATCTGGAATGGACTTGGATATTTAGAAGAAGCAAGGGGGGACTTGGTTTAGTGAGTTTCCAGTGCTCTCTGTAGCATCTGAAGGATGTTTCTCTAGCAGATCGTTTCATGGTATTCCCTTTCTCTCTCTGGCTCAGGCTGTGTGGTTATCCCCCTTTCTATTCCAACCACGGTCTGGCCATTTCTCCAGGCATGAAGAAGCGGATCCGAATGGGCCAGTATGAATTCCCCAACCCCGAGTGGTCCGAAGTATCGGAAGAAGGTGAGAGCTGCGGTGCTGTGTGCCCCCTCTAGCAGAGAGGATGGCTTTGGTTAAGCAACGTGCGTATCTCAGCACTCGGGGAAGCCGTACAGGCACCATCGGCACTGAAATCCCATGGGGCTGGTTGCTTTGATAGTGGCAATGAGGTTTCCCTTTCCTGGGGCAGGGAAGTGGGGGATTTGGATGGCACTCTACCCACAAACGGTTCACGTTGGTAACGATGGTGGTGGAGGAAATGCAAGTTAAGTCACCTGGCAGAACCCATGACGAGCCCGCTTCCTTCACGGGTCTCATGCAGGAGGCTGACTGGCTCACGGCCACGCAGGATGGCATTGGCAGGGCAGGAGTGGGATCCCGGGTCTCTGAGGTCCCAGGCCAGCCCCTTTACCATTGTGCTGCTTTTCCTTCACCGTAACATCCCCTGGGAAAGCTCAGCATTTGTATCCATGGTCTCCGGGAGTAGAATAAGGCCTAGATAAACCTGGGCGCCTGCCCCATTGCAGCCAAAAAAGTACCAGGGGCTTTCTCCAGGCGATGCCCATATGTACAGCTTTAGGTAGATACATAAATAGACAGGCATGCTTTTTAACACGCTCTCTTCCTGCTCCAGTTAAACAGCTGATTCGGAACCTGCTGAAGACGGACCCAACCCAACGCATGACGATAACGGAGTTCATGAACCACCCTTGGATCATGGTAAGTGCCCGGCACTCTGGATGCGAGTGCTGGCTCCTGGAAGGGCAAGGGCTGCAGGAAATGTGGCTGGTGGCTTACCACCCCTTTCTCTCTCTTTCTGCCGGAAGCAATCCATGCAGGTACCTCAGACGCCACTGCACACTAGTCGAGTGTTGAAAGAAGAGAAGGATTTGTGGGAGGATGTCAAGGTAAAGGCTCCCTGAATTCCTTCTGCCCTCGAAACCCCTCTGCTGCAGATGGTGTTGGTTTGTGAAGCCCCAGTCCCTGAGTACGCAGCTTCACGCAGGCTTGTGTGCTGCTTTTGGCAAGGGGCTGGGTGGGGAGAAGCCTTTTGGATCAGGACCCAGGTAACTGGCCGTAGGTCTGTAGGTGTTTCTCCACAGGCAGCCCTGGGGCCTTTACTGGGTTCATGTGAGCCTGTGAGGAAGGCTTCTCAACAGAAATGATTATCTATCCAGAATGTGAGAGAGGAAGTAGATTGGGAAGGGAGAGAAATGGGCTGCAAACACAAGCTATGTATAAATGGGACATGCACATACTTAAGGGGCTGGAGTATTTCTAGAAAGTACACTCACGTGGCTGGTTGCAATACACCCGTTTCCACATTTTGCCCCCAACTGCAGTGTTGAGCCTAATTGGTCTAGTGACGACTGTCGTCCCTGCCTCAGGCTTTTTGGCAGGGCCTCAGATTTGCCTCGAAGAAGTGAGTAGATAATGTGGTCTCTGTGGCCTATTCAGTCCTCTGCTGAGGCTGCTGTGCCAGTGGCACGAAGGATGGGTTTCGAGGCTGTCTGCTTCTCTCTCTTCCCACGGGCTATAAGGAAGCCCAGGAATGAAGAGATGTCAGTTCGGGAGTTGGCAGTGACACAGTGGGTGTTATAAGAGGGGGTGCTCATTTTCAGACCACGAGCGTGCAAAATCATTTGATCCAATACATGGGGAGGGGTGGCTGGAAATGGAAGCACGAGCCACTCAAGCTAGAAATAAAACCTAAATTGACTCCAGCAAAGGCAGTTGGACTAAGGGGGCCAAATGGCTTCTCCATCCGCCAAAGCCTTTTTGGTAATGCTGGTTGCTATAGTTCATGGATTCATGCATGTTTGGGTTGGAAGAGACCGTAGCAGATCATCAAGTCCGAGCCCCTGCCCTGGGCAGGAAAGAGCCCTGGGATCTGACAGCCCCAGCCAGGTGTGATCCAGTTAATCTCCACGCGAAGAGGACTGATGCTGGGCAACGGTCTGACCTGGATTGCATGATCCTAATGGCTTCTTCCAGCTTTAGTCTGCAGCTGCCTTGGCCAGGCAGCTAGGAGCGCTGGAACATGCGGGCGTTGCGTGCTGCTGCTAATCGTTCCCACGTTTCCCTCTCTGCCTCCAGGAGGAGATGACGAGTGCCTTGGCCACCATGCGCGTAGACTACGAACAAATCAAGATCAAGAAAATCGAAGACTCCTCCAACCCTTTGCTCATGAAGAGGCGAAAGAAAGCGAACCCCGTCGAGCCGGCGGCACTCCCCCACTGAGGGCGCCGCCAGCCCTGCCCGGGCATTGACAAAGCAATAACTATATATATATTTTTTGAGGAAAAAAAACAAAAAAGACAAAGACAGACTGTTATATCGAAGCGCATGGAATTCAGACATTTATACCAGACTAGTTATTTTTAGCTGCCCACCTGTGTTTCTGACCTTTCTGGAGCAGGCAAGGAAACGCCCCTGTAAGATATGCCCACACGTTTATTTTTTGTCTCCTAGTTGAATGGTGCCGGTAATTTGGATTTTTTTTCCTGGGTGCAATTCTTTGCCTCCTTCCTTCCAAAGACATGGAGATTCCTGTGGTGACCTTTTTTAGGGTATCTAATATATAAATATTTTTTAAAACTACTGTAGAGCTGAGACCCAGACAGTGTGTTCCCTATGCAAAGTGTTCGCTAGAGATGAAGGCTGCTGGCGCTTTGGTCAGTGCAGGTGTTTTGGCCAGTCATCGGTTGGGGGTGTAAGGAGCAGCTGGGGTGTCGGGATGTGCTGTTGGGGGCTCTTCCTAGTCCCTCCTGCTCTCCTTTTAACTCTTATCTGCAAGGGCCTGGAGTTTGGGCTTGGCTGGGAAAGCCTCTGGGTCCAGAGCTGCTCTGCAGGCCTGGATAATTGCTGGATGACCTTTAATGTAGCAAAGATCCTTCCTGAACTGGAAGCCTTGACATTAAGCACATGCACACATGCTTGTTCTCAAGTACTGTTGTGCATGCATGTTGCATGTATGCAGCCCCATGGGGTGTGTGTAATGTGTATGCAGATGTGGGAGTGCACGCGTGCACTCGTGCAGTCTGTCTGGACCATCCATTGGGGTCTGTCACGTGCCTGGGAGTCAGTTTTAGTCTCAGGGTTTTTGGGAGTGGGGGGAAGGGATGAAGTGTCTGATGAACCCCCACCCCCCCCAGCAGCCTCAGCCTTCCTGGGATTAGACCGGAAGCACCTAATGCAGATGCCCCCATGCTGTCCCATGCTTTTAGTGCTCAGCCTGTTGCAGGGTTTTCAAACTCTTGTGAAGTCAAGAAGTTGCTGGTTTTGTAGAGGGAGAGACCCTCTGCTGTCCTTTCCTGGCACCATGCCCTGACTTTCCGTGGGGCTCCCAACGTGCTGAGCATGACTGCTTCATACCATGGCGCTTCTTCAAAGCTGGCAGCAGAAGTCAGACCATGCAGACACTCCTTCCTCCGTGGGGCCCCAGCACTGACCACAGAGCGTACGGGAGACCGGGCCCTTGTCTCTCACCGCCAGACCCATCTATTCCTGCCCCACTCGGATGTGGGAAAGACTTTTCCCCGCATCGGGGAAGCAGGATTCGAAGTGCAGGCAGGGCATCCTTCCCTCCAGCTCTTGCGTGAGATGCCTGGGCAGTGGATTTCAGTTCCTTACAGTGCTGCAGTATTTCCTCTGGCTCTTCAGCTGCCCTTCGCTCCCCGTCTCAAGAAGCGAATATGGACAGAAGCTACTGGAGGTCCCACCAAGCAAACCAGCTGGCTCGGGCATGGCTGGGGGAAAGTGGCCACGTACCTGAAGGACCAGCTGAGCTTCGGAGTCACTGGAGCAGCTGGTTTTCTAGCACTGACTCCCCCATTCGAGGGGCACCTGGTTTCTGGGGAACCCCGGCTCGGTGGACTCCTGTTCTGCTGCTTGCCTGCATGATGCAGGAGGAGAGGCAGCTCCTGGCTTTGTCCTGGCCTCTCCCACGGCGGTGTTCGGTTTTGAAACCCTCTGTTCCCAGAAGCAGAACGGCTCTTTTGAGGTCTTTAGTCCATGAATTATTTTCTTTATCGCATTGTTTCACTGCATTTTAATGTGTTCCAACAACAATTTTTTTTTTTTTTTTTTTAAAGGAAATGTTTAGTTTCTAGATCTTTTAGACACTGTATGGAATTTTAATTTGTTTTTAAGCCAGATTTTTAATTTTTTTGTCTGTTGGCTTATACTAATCTTCCTGGTCTGCTTTTCCCTCTTTCGGATTAAAGACACTTAATGCGTCGCCCAGTCTTCCTGTTCCTTGCTTGTGTGGTCGAATTGGGAATCTTATCAATCCAGATTGGTTTCTGCTGGTCTTTTGGGGTTGGGGGGAGGCGGTTTCCCCCACGGTGTAGAGGGACTGAGTACCTGCAGCCTGGGTGCGGGGAGAAGACTCTTGCTGGGTCGGATCCGGAGCCCACTGGCAGCCCTGGGAGCTTTTAGCAGGGCCTTTGAAGGAGTTGGGGTCAGGCAGGCGTCTCTTAGAGACATTGAGTGGGATTGACGGCCCAAACCCTTGCTCTAGCCTTGTGCACAGCAGAGGATTTTATCCATTGACTTCAGTCGCTGCTGGTAGGGGAGGGTATTTCTGCAGCGATCTTGGTGCCTCTTCTTCTCCCCTGGCAGAGTTTGTAGCAAGGCTTGGCTGCCATGTTTGCCCTTGGCATATGTCCTGGATAAGCAAATACTGGTCCCAAGGGTTTTCCCTCCGTAGTAGATCCGTGGCAGCTGGGCTCTCTTCTCCTCTTTTCCTTCCTCCTCCACTCCCTCTTCACCAGGCTATTTGGCATGGAGATGAAAGACTGTTAGGCAAAGCAATTAATTGCAAGGCAAAGGGGGAGAGCGCGGGGCTGGCTCACAATGGCCCTTCCTCCATCCCTCCTTCCCTGGCCAGGCACGCGGCTGCGCCTCTTCAGTGCCATCCAAATCTTTGTAAATGCCATGAGGTAGTTTCCCAGCCGACGCACCCAGGACCTGGATGTGATGTGGAGGTGCTACGGGGAAGTAGCAGCCTCCGGCACTACCTGTGAGAGCCAGGAGAGGGAGATGCTCGTCTAGCTTTTTCCTCCGCGACGTTTCACGCAAGCGAGTAGCTGGAAGCCAAAGAGGCACCATGCTCCTTGGAAGCTGGTAGGCTGCAGGCCCGGGAGAGCGCCCTGCTTCCCTCTGCCAGCTCTCGAGGCATGGATTTTGTTGGCCGAGGCTGTCTCCAGCGAGCAGTTCCTCGCAGCTGGGCATAGGGAGGGCTTCTGGGAGGCGAGGGGGGTCTGGGTAAGGTGACAGATGCTGCTGGCTGCAAAATGCACATTAGTGGCGTCTCTCTCAAGTGTTGGTACTGGCTATAGTTCACCCGCACGGTGCACAGATCACCCGCTGCCATCGGAGATGAGTACCCTCGCGTGCATGGCTGGAGGGATGCTGTTATAATGGCACTCGATGCCTTTGCACCAAGGTGATCAGATCTTTCCTGTCAAGTACATAAAGAGAAGGCAATGTGGCTTGCCAACTCCATCCTGCCCCTCTGCTGCTTCCAGCCTTGGGCAATGCCAGGCTCTTGTGAAGATAAGGATGGGAAGGTGCTTGGATGCTCTGGTAATCAGGATTGCGTAAGTGCTGAAACAGGAGAAGTGGGCTGATGTGTGCGGGTGGATGACTTTTCCTCCCGCCACCCCTTTTTTCCATCTGAATTTGCCACTTGAGTCACTGACTTCCATGCCAGGAGAGTCTGAGGAAGCTGACGGCATGGGCTCGGGACAGCCGTGCCGTTACTGCTGACAGTAAGGTGCCTAGGTGTTGCAGGCTCCAGCTGAGCAGCATCGGTTGTGTTGGGGGCACAGGGGAGAGCCAAGCAACAGAGCTCGGCGGGTGTGAGCTCTGCAGGACACTAAGGGGAGAAGAATCCTACTCACCCTTGCTTTCACTTCTGTGCTCTCACCAAACAGGTTCTTGCCGCCGCCTCTGCAGGGTGGGTTCATGCTTGGCATAGCGGACACAGCCCGGGTCTGGACCCCCGTAAAAGCTGAGCAGCCCAGTCCTGGGTTTTGCACTGCTTTGCTCTGCCGCTGGAGCTCTGACCAGCAGCCCCTTCAGCCAGCCCAGGTGAATCCTGTCCTTGAAGAGCGCCCTGGCATTGCACTTAGAGGCTCTGCAGAGCTGTAGTTTGGCTGGCATAACAGGAGTGCTGGAGGTGAAAGGGCTCCCAATGCACCTCGGTTTGATCCAGTAGTGTAACTAGGGGTGGCATGTGGGCCCCAACTTGAAGCAGATGCCAGGATGGTGCCCCCCTTGCCCCCAACCATGGAGCCTTTGCTGGGGCAGTAGCGGACAGATGCAGCAGCAGCTGGGGTCTGCGTGTGCCTGGAGCGGGTAAGACCTCCTCCTGCACACCAGCAGCATTTTGCAAAATGTTTTAGTTACTTCCCTGGTCTGATCCTGCCCACCCCTGCCCCTTTCTTGCTGGGCCCCAGCAAGACTTGCTGCATCAGCACGCCTCGGTGCTGTCCTGCGAAGCTTTTCACATCAGGTGCCTTTTAGATGTGTATCAGCCTGCCACGAGTTACCAGTCGTTTCCCCCACGCCCTGCCATCCCAGCGCTGACGTTATGGATCAGTGCTTGTTGGAGCGGGGCTACGGTCGGGCTCCCATGAGCTTTGCCAAACCGCAGAGAGTAGGGAAGCTCTGAGCATGTGATTTAAAAAAGGTATTATCTGATTTTGTTTTTTTCAAGTGATTTCACACTGGGAGACTGGAGCGGAAAAGAAAAGTAACCAACCAGCAGGGATTGACGTCTGTTCTAACTGTGTTGGTTGAAAAAAAAAAAAAAAAAGCCCTGCTTTTGTGGCTTCTGAAACTGATGAAATCTCCCTTCTTTAATTTGTCATAGTGTTTTCTATTGCACCCATGGCAGTGGTATCTACACGCTGCCTAGCTAGGACATATTCATGCAAACTCCACAGAGCTTCTTGCCTTTCATCCCTGTGTAACATGGAGCTTCGCTTGGGATGTTAGTGAATTAAACCTGTGCTGTTTGGCAAGCTCTTGATTTGTAGTGGTGGTTGATTCTGGGTTATTTTGATTTGCCCGTGGCAGTGGGGGCCTTAGGGTTGTTGGGGCCCTGGGCAAGAGAGCAGGGGCAGGCAATTATTTTGGGCGGAGGGCCGCTTACTGAGTTTTGGTAAGCCATCGAGGGCCGTATGAATGGCCTGGCAGGCCGCATGTCACCCACCCCTGCCTTAGCAGTACTCAAGTAAATATTAACCCCCCACCGTTGTATCATGGATCTTCTTAATATTCTTTGGGGGAATTAGATAAATCGTCGAGGGTTAGAATGCAAATAGAGCACTTCTTTGCAAAAACTTCACTCCCCAAAAATTTGTTACAAAATTTTGGGGCCGCCTAAAGTGTGGGGCCCTGGGTGGTCACCTGGTTCCCAACAGCGCTACTGTCCTCGGGCTAGCTCCCCAGTTAGGAATAGTCCTAGGTCCTAGCGCTTGGCTTTCCGGGGTTGCTTTGGCGTGCAGAAGCGCTGCTTTGTCGCTGGAATATGGACCGGAACATGCCTGCTGATGCAGCGAGGACTCGACTGCTCTGTGGCTCTGAAGATCCTGATCAAGGCCCAAGAGCGGCAGTGACATCCTGCAAGGAGTGCAGGGTGGAACCGGACAATTTCTTCCATTAACATAGAGCCTAAGGCTAAATTACTCCCTGGACGCAGGCTCAGCATCTAAATGTCACTAATTCATTCTGACTAGAGGTAAGGAAGCCATCTAAAGGCAAGTTTTGGCTGTGATGGGTTATGATCAGGTTATCGCATGAGGCCTGATCAACAAATGACACGGAACAACTCTATTACTTTCTTACCTGTAATCTTTCGATACAGTCTTTTGGGTTGACAACTTTGCTCAGCTCAAACTGTGCTAGAGCGTACAGCCTCCTTTGCACACAGTGGTTCTGGGACTGAGACAGCCTCTGCTTAGAGCAATGGGTTGCACTGGGATCATCTCCTGTGGTCACTTCCAGCCCTCTTTCTTTAGGAGTCGATGCTTGTTGCCATTTCCGGCCCCAAATGCAGTTAGTTGCAATGACCTGATCCAGAGGCTGCTTTGGCCAGGTCATCCGTGGGCAGGGAGAGGTGATGGTTCCCGGCCAGCTGGAGATGGAAAGAGTCGGGTATGTCTGGCCTGGCTCTTCACAGCAGCTCCCTTCGAAGTAAGGTGGCGTTGTCCTTACTTGTGTCTAGCTGGAGTCATAGCTGCCCCTGACCTGAAGAGCTCGGTAGTGTGCATGTTCAATGTTGGTGTTGACACACGAGGCCAGACCAGGTCCTTAGACGATCAGATCTGTGCTGCCTCCGCCTAAAGAGCGTCAGGAGCCATAAGCATTCAGTCGCGGATCGCAAAGGGCTTTGTCAAAGCTGGTTGACGGAACATAAGGAGGTTTTGGAGGTGAGCGGTGTTGTTCCCACTTTGTAGATCATGCCTTTGCATTTAGCACCTTCTCTCTAGGTATGTCAGTATGACTTCAAGGAGCCTTGCAGCACGTCTCAACTGTTAAACATTTACTGTCGTTTACATATGGCAAATTGGAGGTGCAGAGGCAGGAAATGACTTGCCAGGTGTCGCTGCAGGAGATTAGAGTCCTAGGCCAAGACTCTTCCGTGAGTGATTTTTGGGTGCCTTGCTGCTGGTGGAGTCCCGCGTAGGACAGACGAGTGGCCTGCACGCAGCCCTTTCTTTAAGGCTTCTCAGGTTAGGCAGCCAAAATTACTAGTCACTTGACTTGAGGTGTCCTGACTTCACGTCCCTTGGTCCCTTTACTCAACCCTTGGTGTGGCTTCAGCTGGGAGCTGGGGCTTTCTCCCCCTTCTGCTGAGCTGCTGCAGCATCCCCCGGACACTGATGGCCGGAGTTCACACTTCATCTCGCTTTGCTCCTGTGCCCCTGACTTAGCACTGGCTCGAGGGCTCAAGGCCATGCAAGGGACAGTCGTGAGCCTACTGGAAATGATTTGCAGTGTGCATCTTGTCTTCCTCTTCTACTTGTGCTCTGTGGATTTTCAGGTCATGTACTGCATAGCTGCTCCCAGCAGGCTGGGAGCCCTCATGGTATTATTTTGTGATGTTGACAACTCATACTAAAACTGTCA
Organism: Caiman crocodilus; assembly: GCA_030014935.1. Classification (NCBI taxonomy): domain Eukaryota; kingdom Metazoa; phylum Chordata; order Crocodylia; family Alligatoridae; genus Caiman; species Caiman crocodilus. The sequence goes on along the minus strand of JAGPOW010003356.1, from coordinate 8,444,606 downwards.
GAAAACACTGCGGTTTGGAGTTGCACCGACTGAAAACCTTAGATGTGTGAAGAAGCTAGCAAAATACTTCAAACCTGCACCGTTGCTCTGCATCATCGCTGTGCGAAGTGTAATGGCAGAAGCCATGAAGGCGACACAGAGCTCTGACTGCTGCAACGCTGCAGCTACCTTCCAGTGACTTAGATGGAGAAACCTCCTGTTCTCAGTTGCAAATGCCTAAACAAATTGTTAAGTAACCCAATCTCCAGTAAAGTGCCATGATGGAAATGCAGCAGCTGGGCAGGTTGGGAACTGCTGCTTAAAAAGCAGAAACCACCCGGCGTCATCTACGTATCTATCTAGATAGATAGATACAGATACGTTTTTCCAGGCCCCAACCTGGGTGATTTGAGATGCTCACAGGAGGGTTGCTTCTATATAGTTATGAACAGGAACATGTGCAACTTGCCAAGGGTGTAGGCCATAAGTGTGCGTCAGGGAACGGTGAGGAGAGAGAGGTGCCTGTGCTTTTTAAATCGGAGTAGTCTCCAACCCTGTCGAGGTTTGAGACCCTTTATTTTCTGAAATGTGTTTCACATCCCAGAGGGTAGTGAAGAAACCAGGCAGAAGTACGTCTCTCTCATTGCCTCTTATTCCTTTTTAAGGGTGACTCTTATTTGTCTACATGAAAGGCGTCTCAGGCTGAAACGTCAGGTCTGTTAAGGGGTTGTTGGTCGTAGCCTTGTTGGCCTAAGGACACAGGCAGACACGTTTCTTTGGGTAGATGCGATATCTTTTACTAGACTGACTAAATAGTTGGAAGAAATGTTCTTAGTACGCTTTGGGGCACAAGCGCCCTTCTTCAGGCGCAGGGAGAGCCCGTTGGTGAATTGTGAGCTCTCCTCACTAAGCTAATAGACGTGCATTTTGCAGATTGCCTTCTAGTCTACCCAGGAGAGCGCACGCAACACCAACAGGCTCTCCCTGTGCCTGGACAAGGGTGTTTGTGCCCCAAAGCTTGCGGAGCACAATTTTTCCAACTCTTTAGTTGGTCAAATAAAAGATATCGCATCTACCCAAAGAACCAGGGCTGTTAAATGGATTAGTTTTGCTCCAACATACTGAGTTCTGGCTCACACCTGCCTATGATCTTTTTTTTCTTGTATAGCCCCCGTCTCTTGGATATCAGAAGATTTCTGTTCCCATCACCCCTGTGACCTAAGCAAGTTGCATGGCAGGTGGGGAAACAGAAGCACAGAGAGATGAAATGCCTCACTGAAGGTTGGACAAAGGAGAGATTTGGGAGCTAAATCCAGTTGTCCCAAAACCCAGATCAATACCTTAATTGCAGGCCTACCCTTAGTTCAGTTTGCTGTGAGCTGGGGGGAGGGAGGCATTTTCCTTTGGCTGCCTGGTTCCAAAACAAGAAGCCTGTCATTTACAACCCTACTCTTCAGCCCTGATGCTCTAGCGCAGTTGACACTTCTGAGGCGGAAACGTGCGCGATACCAGGGTGTGTATTGCACAGAGGTGTGAAGCGTAGGCAGCTTTTTCCAGGGTCTTGGCCCGCAGCTGCCGTTAGCACAAAGCACTTGCACAGGCTCAGTGGTTTGGTGAATGTTCGCTATAAACACGTGTAATACTTGCGCTGAAAAACCCGAGCGCAGCTTGGGGGCCGCGGGGCGCGCGGCTTTCCAAGATCATGCTGTGTGTCAAGCCTTTCCTGGAAATCGCAGCGCGCTCTCGCACAAATCTCATCCCCGGCATGGTCTGCGGCTTGGAGAGGTTTTCCGGTGTGTTTGCAGACACAGGGTGGAGGGAAGAGACCTAACCGGAGCGTCGATCCCGGGGGCAGCTGAGGCGGGAGGTGTTCGGTGCTGCGCTGCTCTGGGTGCCGACGCGGGCTTGGGGGTGTTGGCTGTAGTCGTGTGGGTCTAACGAAATCGCACTGATGCTGGTTTGGACGATTTGGGAGTCGCCTGATACCAGTGGGAACTTGGTGAAAGCTTGGTACCGGGGAGGGTTTGATTTAACCGGGGATTCTGAATAGTTGGAGCCAGGGTGCAAATTTTGGGGGAGCTTGGGGCCACCCCCCCCACAAGAAAGCCCCCTTGTAAGATTTGAAAAACATAACCTGGGGTCTCTGATTTTATTAGGGCATCGTGATGGGCAGCCCAATTTTTTTTCCTGCACGCCCCTCCCCACGGGTCAAAGTTGGATCTCTTGCATCTCCAAGACGGCCTGTTCTAGCCCCTCCGCTTCCAGATGCACTCTGTCCAGTGTGGTGGCCCCTACCTCGCTCTTACAAGTGCACTCATGCGCACACCTGCTTTGGGCTTCGCCAATGCCCTTTCCATGGCTTCGCCACTGTCTGCGTGTCCCACCCCTCGCATCCAACCCTGGTTTCTCCCTCGCCACTAAAGGCTCTTCAAGGAGGGAGGTGACTGTCTCCTCTCGAATGCATGTACACCAAGAGTAACAAGGTACTCAGAGGTCTGTTTTCTGTAAAGATGTTGCTATTAAAAGGAATTGCTGTGTCAATGTGTGGGCGTTACTGAGAACAGATACTTACTCATGCGAGTTCATAGCTCTCCTCCAGGTTTGAAAGCAAAATAAAATGAAAAGAAGAAGAATGAATCCCAAGCAAACAAACCCATTGGGGGGGGGGGAACCACTTGCAAGCTGCCAAGAAAGGCTCTTAACAATTGTTAGGGAAGAACAAGGGTCCCTTGCCTCTTCCTGAGGGTTGAAGGGCATGGGAATACTCTACCGTGCACAGGTTTGTAGGAGACACCAGATCAAATCTATGCAACCTCTTCAGGGAAAATCTTCTGAGAGGTGGTAACTAGAGCAGTTTGTGATGGGCCACCTATATGCAAGATGCAGCTTGATGCAGTTAATAGCATCGATCCACTTCTGTTGGCACCTGTGGGGCTACCACCCAATTTGTCCTGACCTTTAGTTGGCCTTACAAGAAGACATTTATGCTTGATTTCAACTGGAAGCTGAAGATCTGAGATGAAGATACGTGGCAGCGAGATAAGCATGTGAAAGCATCTCTTGCTAACTCTTCTTTTTCTTTCTTTTTTTTTTTTTTTTGCAAATGCCTCCAGCATAACTGGAAGCCAGGAGTGATTGTACAGATGATGAAAGATAAGCACCTTATCTTGTAACTATGACTAGAACATGATTATTGTGTAGTCATTTTTTATCTTTTATACCTTGATGATCAGCACTGTCGTCTCCCATTGTGCTATTGAGGGGGTGAAGTTTGGGGACGCTGACTAGTAATTAAACCAGCTCTGGTAGACCTTTCTAGCCATGTGCTGACTCAGTGACGATGTGGGTTGCCAGTCCATTAGATGTGGATGCTTTGCGGCTTCCCTTGGCTTGTGGGGTCTCAGCACTAGTTCCCCATTTTGGTGTCTCTGGCACGTTTCGTGGGCATTGGTTCTTTGTTACTTGGTCAGCCAAGAGGTGCTGTGATGGGTTCCCACCAACATTTTGGGCGGCTTAAGTACACACCATTACTGTGGGTTTTACAGCTTTTCTCCAAGGATGCAACAGGTGCAGACGCACGCTGTGGAGGACCCTCAAATAACTTACTGTTTGCTTGAAATATGCCCCTTGGACGCGGATTCCAAATGTGGTTTCCTTGCTGCTTTGAACTTCCGTGAACCTGGCTCGGGACTTCTTCTCGGGCAGTTCCCAGCTCTCCTTGCTCTTCTTGCTCCAGGTTAGCGCCATGACTCTGGTCTTGGCTGGTTCCATTGTTGAGCAGGTCTCCGTTTGCTACGGGACCACCCCCAGCTTTCCCTTTCTCCTGCTCAGAGCTGCTTGTGCGTGGCTTTTGGATTTCTTCCCTCGCCAGCCTCACCTCTGTGGGCTTTACCAGCTAGACCCAAAACCTGGATTTCTTCATTCCACCTGTTGTCCTTTTCCACTCTTCCAGCTCCAGGTCCCTGCACAGACATAAGCACAAACTAGTTGTCTTGGCTACAGCCATCCTATACTGTTTCCACCTAAATAGGTGATGGTGTCGTTTTAATGAATGGCAATTATCCTCTGTCAGCAAATGGTGGCTTGCACATCCATGCAGAAGCAGGCCCTGCTACGGGAGATCTCTGAACAGCGTCGGCCAGGGTTTGCAAGCTGCGTAGAGAAGGAGTCCCTGAATCATCTCGTACGGCAGGACTGTTGCGCAGCTGTTCAGGCAGTGAATGGCAGCTGCGCCTCCAGCACAGAGGTAGCATTTCAGTTTGCCAGGCTGTACGAAGTGAAAACGCCGTAAGGCTTTCCCCACAGGCTGCCGAGCGACGACTAACGAAGCTGCTGCTACCCGAGACCCTTCCGTAGTCGCGCTGTTCTCAGCTCGCACCCCTGTTGCAGCTGACTGAGAGCCCCGCTAGAAAAGAGGCAGGTTGGCTTTTCGATGGGTCTTCAAGTAATCAACCCATTGCTCGGGGAGCATAACCCCAGGGCTGCTCCATCGCTTGCCGAACCAGGTCTGGGTGTCCGTCCCCACCATGTCCTTGAAGACGGTTACTTTGTCCTAGCCCTGGAGTTGGGAGAAGGTTCCTTCGTCCCAGGTTCTGCAGAGCGTTTGCAGCTTGCTGGGCCAGACGTCCCGGCAGCGTTCGCCCTACTGCTCCGAAGAGCTCCAGCTCGGGTGCCGCGTCTGCTAACATTGCTTGCTTTTTCACCTTTCTAGCGAGCCCAGGTGCCTTGACTAGAGACTCCCAGTGACCCTGGGCCACAGGAGCTACGCTTAAGGAAAACATCTACTGACACGAAAAGGCTGTAAGGAACTCGGTGATGGGCTCTTTGGGATGTCCCTGCACTCTCTGGATGAGTTTTCAAAACGTGTTGTATCTGAGTCGCTTTCGTGAAACAGGCGTCGGGCATTGACTCTAATGAGAGGGTATTTGCAAACGTAACCGCGGTTAAGTGTATCGTTATCTGAATGTGTGCTAGGCCACCTTTTAAGGGGACGGTTGTAATTAATATCCTCTTTCCCTTTTGCATCCGTGAAGAATTGCCGCTTTGGTGTGGCCAGGTGCATGGGATGGCAGGAAGATATCACCCTACTAGCAGCTCATTCCCTTGTATGCTGTCCTTGTAGCGTTTAAATAACTAATGCCATTATTTGGGCCCATAACTTTTCAGGCTTGGAACCGAATCTACAGAATGGGAGCACCTTCACGAGCAGGCTCGTGACATTTAATCGGCGTATAATCTGTGTGCGTGTATGCAGCGTTGTATCCCAGCCCAGTTCCTTCCGATGACCTGTCATCTGCTGACTCGAGGAATATATGAACGATTTACCACAACGTTTTAATTTTAGTAGCTAGGTGGAAAAAAAGTTTTTCTTTGCACTCCACCCTCTTATTTTTATTAACATGTTTCCAGCACCGTAAAAATTGCTATTTCTTGCTGTCAGTGAAGAGCTGAGTTTGGTCAGGGGATAGGTTGCAGAGGGCTCAAAATATTGCAAGATCAAGTAGGAGAGCAGTCAAATTGCCCAGTTACTTCCGGGGTGATGCACTTAATTGGCACTGGTTTGCCTCCACCCTGGAAAGCGAGGTCTTATCAAAGAGCTGGTTGCATGTACATAAATCACCAGATAAGGAGTGCTCAGAAATATGCACTACAGTGCCTGAGTTGTAGGATCAAAACCTCTTGTTGGTGTCACGTGTTGCAAATGGTTTCCTTTTCCGCAGCTGTTCGTGTCGGTTCTGAACAGTGTGAGGAGGAGGCGGCACCAACCTTTGTCAGGATTGTACCTAACTTGTGCCTAAAGAGAGAGAGGTGGTCTTTGGGGCTCTCAATCCAGCTGCTTTCATCAATGCTAAAAAGTATTCCTCTCGAAGGAAAGGGGATGCCGCTGATACTGTGAAGTTTGCATTGTCCTTCTTGTTTTGATGAGGGACGACTTCTGCTTTTGGCTGCGGAGAAAATATAGCTCCTGTGAAAGGCAGAAGTGGTGGAGGATGATGGCAATGAGGCCGAGCAAGGGCATGTCTCAAAGCTCACTGTCCTTCTTGTGGGATTGCCGGATGCTGGATATTGCCGGATGCCACTTCCGTAAACCTGAGGCGCGTGATTCTGACTCGTCCAGGCAAAACGAGGATAGGCTGGGAAAGGAAACCCCCCCGGACACTGTCGTCCCTGGCGGACTCTAGCAAGCAGTGGCCCACTAGAAAGTGCTAGGGATGTATGCTGACTGCACGGCAGGTCCGGCAGCATCAGAAGGAAATCAGGGCTGTAACGGATATCCCACCTCTGGCTGCATGCAAATATGTCAGTGCAAAATGAATCTTCAACCTCACCCCACACTTCCTCCTATGTCTACGATGAGCAGCGGCTCAACTTCACCAGACTTCTCAGTGAGAACGGATCTATCTCCGTTCCAAGGTCAAGCATGAGCGGCATTGGGCTTTTGACTTCATTGAGCGCGACACCTGAATGTAATTGGAGCGCTAGTCCAGTTTTACATCGGCCGCACTCTTCACTAACGTGGGCCAGAGCAGCCCCTTAGTTTCTGAGCTCTGACTTAGCTCCTGTGCGTTTTGGACGTGCTGTTGCTCACACTGACAGCAGAGGCATGGGAACACCCGGGTACAAGGGAAGAGCGCAGTGCTGTGAACGCGCATCCCCTAATCTGACATCTGCCTAAGTGGTTTCGTAGGAAGCTGGTGTCACCCGAGCAGCCACACCAACCCCACTCTGCCTGCGTGCGTGCTGGGCTTGAGATCATTTTAATGACTTGCGAAGACAAAACCTTCCCTGCAAAATCTGCATCATTCCTGCTAGGACTAGGTGTGGCTAAGCCAGAGGGATAAGGTTCCCAGTAATGCTATTTGTACTCTTCCAAGCTGGTACAGCTAAACTGCTTAGTAAATCAATAAATATTGGATTAGCACTAGGCCTGCCAGAGCTTGCTTCAGTGCAGAAGGGAGTGTGTTAGGACTGCCGTGTTCCCTGCAAACTATACTGATTAGGGCTCAGGCTACTGCTAGTCTAAGCCAGTGAATTTGGAAAAACGAGATCCCTTTGCAACATAGTAGATCCACAGCGGGCTCTTGTAAAAGCAGAGGCCAGAAACAAGATGTTATGTACCATAAAAGCCAGGTGATGGTGGACAGCTGTGACCAGAGCACCTGTTTCAAATGTTCCCAGCATGTTCCCTAGCAGGGAAGACAGACTTTTCCCTTGTTGCTTGAAAACCAGAATACCTCTGATCAGCCCTGACAATGCAAAACTGTGTAGGAGCTGTGAAGAGCACCCCAGCAGCATGGGCCCAGATGGCACTCGCATGAGGTTCAGGGAATGAAAGCAAAGTGAGAAAACCGTGGTGTTGCTGCAAAGACGCGAGCCACGTCCGCGAGATACCAAGCTGCCAGGAGCAAGCACTGCTGCAGGGCGTGAGGGATGAGAGAGGCCTCGCGGGGATGGAGGGAGGGATCACAGCAGGCTGAAGTAGACAAGGACAGGTTGAGGCAAGCTAATTAATGTCAGTGCAACATGGGTCCCTGAAGGGCTAGCCCGGGTTTTCAGCTGGTGTCGATCAAAAGAAGTGGATGGAGTTGTGCTCCTTTAACCGGCCCAAGATCAGGCGCTATTAATGGATTATTTCCCTTCCTCCTCCAGTCTCATAGTCCCAGTCACACTCTACCTGGAGTCCTGCTCTGTCTTGTGCTTCAGGACATGCTTCCTTTCAGACCTGGAGGCACTAATTCCTGGACTAACTAACAGCAGCCGCAGTAAGTCTCTGCTCCTGGATCTCACCCGGCCAGATCTTGCCAGCCTGCAACTCGGGCATTCTCCGGTTAATGCTTTTAAAACCAACCAGTCGCTCAGCCTAGCAATCGGGATTGATGCTCTCGGAAGGGCTTTGTGATACGTGTGGACACAGCAAGTGATAGCAAAAGCAAACAAGTCCTGTTCCTGCTGGGAAACCTCCACAGGGTGCTGTCACCCGGTCCCTTTCTTGCTAAAATAGGCTCCCCTGGGTATTGTGAAACCTCCCTTCTGCAGGGAAGATGCATTCGGAACAGGGTCGTGCTTCTGGAAGTCTCCAGGCTGGATCTGCAAAGCCCATCGCACGGCTGAGCTGCAGTGCCTCGCCTGGGAAAGGACCTTTACTCCGAAACCCTTACAGCCCGGTCTGGGCTGCCTTCGCCACCAGCAGACGCTGCTAGTGGAGTGCCCAAGCAGGGCCCCGAGTCCGCCTTCCCCGGTCCTGCATGCAGGTTTTACTTTCAAACTAGTTCATAGAGCAGTGCGTGAAGGCTCTCCTTCTGCCTGTGTGTACTGGAGTTGAGATCATTTGAACGACTCGGAAGACAAAACCAGAGCCATCCTTGGTAGGACTAGGCATGGCTAAGCTAGAGGGATAAGAGTCCCAGTTATGCTATTTGTGTTGCACCGAGCCAGCGTGCTATCTGTACTTCCTTGCCTTGCCAGGATTCCTCTCCTGTGAACGGATGTGGGAAAAAGAGATGGCTCCATCTGCCTGGGTGATGACCCCTGGGCAGAGAGCGCCTCTGTCAGGGTCTGCTTCTGCTATGCCTTAACGTCTTGGTCTTGGGTTCCCCACAGCAATGTGTTGGCAGTACAATACCTTCCCCCACACGTTGGCCCCAAGATCTAGCTTTTGTGAAGCAATACGAAGGGGCTTGGCTATGCTATTGTTACCGAGAGCATTTAAAGTGAGGCTGAACTGGAAAGATGTGCCCGATTGCACGACTGGGGCAGACCGTTTTGTTTTATTATTGACATAACGCTATTTTAACTGTAGGGCATCCCCCGAAGCTTTGCATCTCGACATGCCATTGAAGTGTGGGACTCGGAGAATAGCGCGGGCTCAGACACCAGGGTAATGGGCATGGCATGAAAGCCTCCAAAGTTAGGAAAAGAACCAGTGTGTACGACACCGCGGAGAACGGGTAGATTGCGTCCCGAGGCACCAGGTAAAATCCCCGTGCTGGTGTAACGTGCCATTGCATGTTAAGGTCTGGGAGAAACTCAGATTTTAGGCAAGAGCTTTCAAAGGAGCCAAAGCAAGACAGGCTCTCAGCTGCCTTTGATTTTTCTATAGGACTTAGGCTCATCACTTAGGACCTTTCGTAAATCCTGGTCGCCACGTGCCGTGAGCCGCACACTGAAGAGGGAAGTTCGGCGAAAGCAATGCGGCTGCGATTCGACCTCCCCGTGGAGCGTGGGCGTGTTGAGCCTGACTTCAGGGTCTTAAGCCAGCCCTTCCCACTTTCATTTCTCCTTGAAAGCAGGCGTGCCAGCTGCCCGGCCTCGTGGCTGATCTCTGCGAAGGCTCATCGCATCTACCCACACTGAGACTGGTAGTGAAAACAGGCTCACTAACTGCCAGGCAGGGCATGGCATGGCACGCTGAGGTTGGCTGTGCCTTCACACCCGGTGCCCGCGTGCGTCAGATCTCACCTTGTGGGTATGTGCAGCTCACAGCCACGTCCGTGCTTGCGTCTCGCTATGAGCCAGTTGCCGCTACGTCTCCTCCACTTTACGGGCAGAGAGGGAGCACAGATGAATAGGTGTGGGGAATCTAATTTAGTTTGGCCAAATACTGAAAGTCAGACGTGGTGCGAAGGGAGAGAACCGACTCGAGAGCGGATGCATGGCCAGATGCAGCAAGCTGGTGAGCCGTCGGGGCTGGTGTTGCTCCTCGTGGCACCTGGCTGATTGCCTGCTAGAAATCGGGCAAGATCCTGCTCAGCTCGAGGCTCCGAAGCATGACGCTTTTCCACCCTGCATCCCTGAAAATCCACCAGCAAATCTAATTTGGACTGTGATGAGCCTTCAAATTAGGCTGCAACAAGGCAATGAGAAGGACACACCATCTTTTGCATGAATGTTTTTCCCAGGGACTCTAGTAGGTGCCGAGGGGTGATCCTATTCCAGCTTGTGTCCACTTGGCACTTAGTAGGCAGAGGAGCCTCTGGCCGTAGCATCTCGGCCCTGGGATCTCAGAAACTCATCGTGCTGGCGCTATGTCTAAGCGAGCTTAACCTGGCTGCTATTGGTACTCTGAACCAGAATAATCCTCTTGTTCCCTCGGCATCTGTTATTAGTCAAGTTTCTACCACTGAGGTGTAACTGGAGTAAGAAAGTGGCAGTCGGTGATGCTGTAACGTTTGCCTCTGTTACAATAATGAATGTACCAAGCTCACACCAGGGCCTCTGCTCTGTTTTCTTTGTCACACTTGCCCTCCTTTACCACAAAACCCAGGCTTTCGGAATAGTTTGACATTAAAATCTAGGGCACAGAGCGATGCTGGCTCGGGACCAGCTGGCACGAGAGGATTATTCAAGCAGTGAATGGTCAGGTCGCTTTGAAACTTCCCCTGGGGGGCTCGGGGAGCACTGGTGCAGGTGAGGGAGCAAAACCCGAAGACGAGGCCCGAGGGATGTTTTTCGCTCCCCGGGGAGTGCGGGAAGAAAGCCATCATGCTGGTGGCTGAGCAGGTCTCTGCTTCTCCCTGGATTTGGGGGTGCACCAGTCACCCCATCCTGGGGAGCTTTGCCTCATTATTTTTAGGCTGAGAAGCCATAATTAAAGCAAGGAAAGGACCACTCATTTGTATTCCCATAAACTGAAGCGAAAGGCAGAAGTGTCCTGATTAAACTGTCTGTATAAGCTAAGACCAGCGTCTTTCCCTCCTCCTGTTTTCTCCCAGGTTAGAAGCCGGGTGGGTTTCCTCCCACAAGCACAAAGATGTGCCCGTCGTTTCCACCCAGATTGTACCCTCCTCTGTTGCCTCCTGGTTCAGGGGAAGCCTTCAGCATGTGCCTCCAAAGGGTCACCCTGCCTGCTTTTCCCATGTTTGTCAAGAGGGATGACTAAGATTTTTGATGGCTTCCCGGGCTCTGTGGAGACGGAGACAGACTGAACAGCTCATGGGCCTCTCTTGCTTTCAAGCAAGTTTAAGAAGAAGGAGAATTAAAAAAAAAAAAAAAAAAAGCAGAAGAAGTGGAGGGTCAGAAGTGTTGCCCTTTCCCATGTTCCTCATTTGGAGCTTAGCTTGCCTCCTTGCAGAAGGACAGCACAAGGCACCGAAGTCCTAAAAGCTTTGTCTGCATAAGCTGGACTGATGTCCCTGGAGCTGGCTTGGAAGCCACGCCACTGAAGCAGTGCAAACCCCTGTGCTGACCCTCTCGATCGTGGGTGTCCTATTTTTCTGCTAACCCTAAGCCATTTCTTTAAAGTGAGGATTTAGGTGGTGAGTAGGCCTCCGGTGAGCCCTGTGCCCTGGGGAAGGTTTCAGGCCGCCTGTCAAAGGGAGGGTCTACCTGTTGCATTTGGCTCGACAGCAGCACCTTGCGTGTGCTGTGTAAGGAGCAGACCGAGGTCGGGAGGTCTGCCAGCTCTTCCGTGTGAGCTTGCTCCGTCCTGGCATTCCCTGCAGTGGCTGGCATCTTCCAGTGCAAACGGGCAGTGATTCATCTGATGTCTCAGCCGCTCACCGCACCGTAAAAATCCCAGCTGGGGGTGACCGCGCCGTTATGCAAGTCTGTACTTTGTTGGCAGTGCCTGGATTGTCCCTGCTGTCTAGGTCCCATGCTTGCCATCTGCTGCCACAAGCCTGGGGTGGAGCATGGTTCAAACCACAGCCTGAACTGGGTGCATGGAAGAAACGTGTGGTGGGCTCTCGTGGACAGTGACCGTCTCTCAGCAGAGGGTCTCGTTGACTCGGGAGCTACCGAAAGGGGTGCTCTACCTGGGGCTGCGCACCTTGCAAGGGGAAGGCTCTTCTTCCTTGTCTTGCTGGTGGTGGTGTGTCTTCTAGCCTGGTGGGCAGTCGCATCCTTTGCCGGATGGCTTCTTCCAACACTTGGTTGCTCTCAGGAAGGCTGGGTGAGACCCTTGGCGCTCGTCGGCCCTTGTGTCCCTATGCACTAGGTTTCACAAAACCAGAACGAGTCGTCAAAGCTTCCCACCTATTATTCCAACTCCTCCAAAAGGTATTTCTGCTGGACACACCTCGACAGCATCGAATCGAAGCCTTGCAAACTTCCTGGGAGCTTTGTCCAAAGCACAGCTACAGCGGAGGACGGATAGGGGTGCGGGCAGCCAGCATTTCAGGGGCAGCGCAGGCTACTGGGCTGAGCTGCAGGGTGTAAAATGTGAATGAAGCAGAGCTAGTTCTCAGGCACCAGGGCTGTGTCAGCAACCAATTCGGGCCCTGGGTTAGATGTCAGGAAGAAGATACCCACTGAGGAAACCATTTTGTCTATGTGGGATAAAAAAATAGAAAACCACTGTCTTGTTATGTATGTGAGGCTCAACCCGTCTTACTGTAACATGGGTACACGAGGAGAGGTTGTCAGGAACTTAATCAGCATGGTCTGCTGTGGGATAACGGATGCGATTGTTATTGTTGCTCCTTCCTGTCACAGCGGCTTCAGCAGGGCACAGGTCCGCGCTCTGCCCCGAAGGGCTTTCAGTTCAGATGGCCGGGTGAGGAGACCACAGCGAGGGGTGGGTAAAGCAGAAGGCGGCGGGCACGGAGGCGCGCAGGGCAGATGTGCTGCTTCGCTGCATGCGTGGCAGTCTGAGCGCGCCCCAGCGTCGCGCGGGGAAAGCCTGCGACCGGGCAGCAAGGCCCGAACGGCGCTACGGGAGCCCTGCGCCGCAACGGCGGATGCCCTGACGCACGTTGTGTGTTGATGCCACGCCAGCCAAGGGAAGCTGTCTTCTGCAAGGGGCGCTTTGCAAACCAGCGTGGCAAGCCCTGGTCGGAGCTTGCAGAGGCAGCGGGCAACACGGCAGAGCCTCCCTTGGCATCTGCGGCACTCGGTGTGTTTGATCGTAAAGTTTCTGAGGTCTGGGATGGGCTCCTGTGTCCAGAGAGAGGAAAGGAGCATTGAGAGCTGACCTTTTCGAAATGCTGACGGGACATTAAGGGCAGGTCGTGTCAGGCCAACCTGATTGCCTTTTACCATCAGGTCACAAAGGCATCGGGTGCAGGTGTCGCCGTGGATGTAGTCTTCCCCATCCTCATTAAAAACTGGACGACTGTGGCATGATGCCTACGCGGTCAGGTGGACTGTGAATTGGCTGAAGGGTGGCACTCGGGGTGGTGGTGGACGACGGGTCATATTCGACCTGGGGGAAGTGGGCAGCGGGGTCCAGCGCCGGCAGCCTCCATAGCAAGCGTTTGGCTGGCACCGCAGTCTCGGCACCGGCGCGTTTGTTTTTGTCTCCCCGTCTCGCGGCACGTGTGAAACAGCATCACCTGGAGCCCAGGCGCCCCGTGAGCACCTGGGAACCGAAATCCACACCCGGCACGCGAAGCGGCTTTTGATTGAGATGCTGACGAGGCGAAATGACGGTGAGCGGAGAGGAAGGCTTGAAGACGGTGGTGCCGTGATTCTGGTTTGATGTAGGTGTCGTGAGTCATAGGGAGGACTTCGAAGGGTGCTTGAAGTGTGTCACTGGTGCAGCCTGCCCTTGTGCAGCCCTGCATCTGCATGTAGAGGGATGGGCGAGGACCTTGCTATCTCTGAAATAGCCTCTCTCACACACGTGGCATGCAGCAGCCGCTCGATAACGGACATAGCCCTGTCCCCTTCTTCCACAAGCAGCACCCTGTGTGCCCCAAAGGCAGTGCCGTGCCTCCCTCGGGGAGTTCAACAGTGCCGTGTCTGCAGCCTTCTGAAGGGGACAGGTGCACGCATCTCTCCACGTGTGCACGAGATGTGTATGCGGTGTTAGAAACGGCCTGGGACCTTGGAGCTAAACACCCTAAACTCTTTGCATGGCCTGTTTGCAGAGGTCTAACTTCTGATTTGCCCCGTGCTGTGCTACCCCTTATTGGGTTTCTACTACCAGCCAGCTGGTTTCCTTGGCTAGGGATCTTGCCAAGGTCAAGCTTTTTTTGCTGTCCCTGGCTGAAGCTCAGCGGTTTGGCTGCTCGTTCCTGTCCTGCAGCCTGCCGCGCTCCGATCTCATTGAGCAAGGCGCTCTCTGCTCTGCAGCCCTTCCTTCCCGAAAGGCTGACAGCAGTGTCTCCATTTTCTTCTGAATGAAGCAAGTCCTCTGGTATCAGGTAGGTAACTGGAAGTCTTTTATCTCGCTATAGCAAGAGGCATCCTAGGTTGCTTCCTCCCTGTGGTTACTTTAACCATAGAGACTGTGTTTTTCTTGAAACACTGACCACAATTGAACTGACACAACCCTTTTTCTCTGTGCGGAGGACAGAGTGTACAGTGCCTGCAACGTTCATGCAAAATCCACAGATTTCTTGATTGGGAGTCTCTTGTCTTTACGCTGTCAACAGTGGTGGTGAACGCTTTAATACATGGAGGTGCAGAAAAGTGCCTGGAAAGTTGAAACCACTTTTGAGAGAGGTCAGATTCTGCCAACAGCCAAGGAAAATGGATTCATGACGCTGCCTCGCTGTCCCCTGCTATTCCTTGCTGGACACGGATGTGCTTCCGATAACTCTTGTTGCACTTCAAGCCTGGTGTGCAAAACCTGAAAGGCAATGCGCTGCCATCTCTCCTGCTTTGCGTGGGGGTTTTGCTGCACGGGGTACAGCTACAAAATGCATAGCATTTTGGGTAACCCTGGTTGAGAGAGGAATCCAGACCTCCAAGGCTGAGAAGCGATTGAACTTAACCCAGTGGCTTTCTGGGGCCTGAAGAGAAGGACCTGTACAGCAGGAGGCATGCCAGTAAAGAAGCAGACTAGTGGCATCTGCTTGGAAAAAAGCCAGGGGGGTTTTGCATTCAAGCGGGAGCTGCAGTAGGGCCAGGGTGTTCCTGCTGGACTGGCCACGCTGCCTTCTCGGTGTCTGAGAAGCACAGTCTCAACACAGATTTGACTTAAAGAAAAAAGAGCCTATTAGGCCAAACACTCTGCGGTAAGCCGACGTGAAAACTTGGACCGGGGGCCTTCGCCCGCTAAGTTTCTGTGGGCTGCCACAGTCAGGCAGCGGCAGACACCAAGTAATCAACTACTTGTGAGGGACAGCCAATGATAAAGGAAGTGCCAGGGGGGCCAGAGGGCTAAAAGTAGTGTACGAGTGATCTAGCACTTAGTGGTGCATGGGGTTGTCTCGCTGACTAAAGAGCGCTCCCTTTCCTTGTTTTCGTTTTCTAAAATGACGCAGGAAGGAGCGATCCTGGAAAGATTGCTGAATGTGCTCTGAACTTCGGCTCGAATGCCAAAATACTCCATGGTAGCGAAACTGAAAGTGGCTAGAAACTGAAAGCAAAACTGGATCGAGACCTGCACATATCCGAGGCTGAATAGAGGCATGCAAAATGAAGTTTAAGAAATGTGCCCTCTTTAGTCATCTGTGGGTTGGTCATTGGCACAGGTAGAAATAATGCTTGTATCTTGGTACGTGCGTGTGTGTAGGTGCTCTTTGGGTTGATGGGTTCAGATGCGGAGCATGGGACTGGGCATTGTACAGAACCCAAGGAAAAAGGAGTGCTGCTTTTCTTAAGTAATATTATTATTGGCATTATGCTGGTGCCTAAAGGTTGGAACTGGGATCGGTGCCTGCTGTGCTGGCGCTGTACACCAACATAGTGAGCAACAGCTTGTGCTCCAAAGACCTTATAATTCAGGGAGAAACAGCAGCAAACCAAGTGCCATTGTCCCATTGCAGGTATGGGGAACTGAGGGATGGGAGGCGGGGTGGGGTGAAGGCCCCAGCTAGAAATGAATGTGTGCTCAAAATCAAATAGCTGTTCAAGTGCAGTCCTAAATCGGGTGGGAAGAAGGGGACGGGGTTAAGCCTGTGCTTCAGTGTTTTTCACTTGGGTAAGGTCACACTAAGAGCTCGTGATTCACCATGTTCCTGTAATCCTTACGTGAGCCCCCCAGAGAAATGGCTACTGTCAAGGGAGTCTCTCCCTTCCTGTCCTCACTCATTTCCAGGGACTTCAGTTTGTTTGATAGCCTTCATCCTGGGTACCTCTATGCCCAGGTGCCCCAGTGGGAAAAAGTCAGGGAAGACGACACCGTGTTTGCAACGCCAGAAGTGACAGATGCTGTTTCTTATGCACACCTTTGGGCTCATAGGTTGAGAGAGCAGGACAAAAACTCGTCCTCTTTTATCAGACCTTTATTAGGCAACCGAAACGCTGGATTCTGCATAGGCCTACAGATAGGTCACTCTCATGGACGTGTCAATAAAAGGCTGAGCGAAGCGCGGGGCTGCAAACGGCATCCTGTCTTGAGGAACTGAAATTGCAGCGGGTTAAATGGAAATGTTTGGTACGGTTCCTCTAGCTGTAAGCTCATTGCCCAGGTCACGCTCTCCTACACCACTCAAGTCAAAGGGAGCGGGGTTTTGGGGCTCAGGAGGGGTTTAATGCAAGAATAGGCAGGCTTTCAAGGAAGCCTGGTTTAAATGTTATATCTCGGTAACCAGATTCTGTCCTTACCCTCCCTCTACCCATGCTGAGACCCAAGGGGCTCCAGGTAAGACACAGCAAAAGTTCCTGCATGAGCTGTTTCTCAGCCTGGGCTGCAGGGCATGGTGGTTGCAGTGATGCTGGTTATATCCATTTGAATAACAAGTTCCCCTGTGATACAATCTCCCGGTAAGAGAGACCCCCTCTGCCTTCCATCAGATTAGATCTAAAAAACAGCCTGAGAAGCATGTACGTGTATTTCTTTCTCTTTTATTGAAGATAAGTTACAAAGCACAGTAAAGCAAATGATAAACTGACAGTGTTTCACTTAGCATGGAGCATCCTGATGCTTCTAAATATTAGAACCGAGCTCCCCCAAATCATTGCATTTGCTCCTTGCCTGGCAACCTTGTTCGCACAGTGGGGTGCACAGGAGCCCGTGAGCAAAGGCAAAACAGCTACTGAAGTGCAGAGAATATAGAGTATCCTGGAAAACAACCCACCGTGGTTGTAACACGTCTACTGCAGCATTCGCCTGTTGCAACGTTTCATTCATAAAGTTTAATGTAAAGCAAAAACCTAGCCCATGTCAGTCTCATGTGAAGCTTCATGCATTTGAATGCAAATTACCAAATCCACCTTAAAATGGTGGGTAATTAAATTATCTTCTCCACTCACTAAACCAACAGTGAGCAAAACCCATTCAAAGACTGAACGATAGGACACAATAGCCTGATTTTCAGAGATGAGGAGCATCTGCAAAGCCCATTGACTTGAAAGACATTTATGGGGACTCAGCAGCTCTGAAAGTCACGTGATAAATAGTTACTAGCAGTCATGAGAAGTTCTATTAGAACTAAAATCGGTAATTCCAAATACCATACTTTCTTGTAACAGTGAGCTAGGATCGAAGCTGAGGTCAGGAAGTTGGATTAATCACAATGTATTGCTTGTTATATCATCCCTGGTGTTTCTAGTGAATTCAAAATTTTGAACATGAACCATCCGCCTCCATATTCCTTTTCGTGTCAAGCCGGCAGACCAAAAAGCCTTTTCAGGAAAGAGAGGCTTGGGTTTTAGCTGTGATTAATTTTCTATTTTAAGATGGGAAATGGTTTTGACGCTTGAAAATAATCAGTTCCCTATCCCAGATGCACAACAGAGGAACCGTGACAGGGTTTTGATTATTCATAATTAGGGGACAGCACTTGAGCCCATGCTGGAGTTTGTGCTGGATTTAGAACAGGAGATCAGTAGGGGTAGGACTTAGGGGTACCTACCCCGACTTCAGAGGAGTTACACCAGGGATGAATTTGGCTCACTGGCTACCCCCTCAGAAATGCTTCCTGAAATTTTGCATGTCTGGATATTTCCAAGCTGATAATACAAATTGCACAGTTGTAAACGATGCAAAAATATCAAACAATAAATAACAGTTTAAAATGACATTACGTTTCCCTTCAAACAAATCGAAGCTATCTGTAAACATAAACATTGAGGTATTAAATATGACAAGGAGGCTTGATTTAAATAGCAGTTTCCCTGTTGTGGAAGGTGTCAGACTTTGGCAGGTGTCACTTTCCGATCTTCATCATCAAGTATTCTTCAATGTAGTCAATGAAAATGTCAAATTCCCCCATCGCCTTATACATGCCTTTCTTGTGTAGCTGCGGGACAAGGGCAGAGATGAGAAATTAGGTCAGCATTGCTGAATTTGCAGATATTTAACCAATTACAAGACGTGTTAAAGCAGAAGAAGCCTATATGCATAATTTTCTGAGTGCACAGAAAGGTTAATAAGAATCTCGTTAACTTGCAATCAGTGCCTTCATGGCCTGCAGTTCTTCCCTTTGACTGACTGTTCATGGAAAGCAAACACAAACAGGGGGTGTAAAGCCCCCCGGCAAATTTGTTATGGTTTGGAAAGAAGATTTGCATATTTTTATTGCATAACCTTCCCCCAGTTGCAGTATGAATCAGAAGCCCTGTGTTGAACTCAGAGACCCCTGCCTGACTCCTTGGTTGTATAATATGCACTAGAGAAGTGTGTTTGGAGGTCAGGCGGCGTGTGTTCAGCACGAGTCCCCGCGTCACCCAGCTTGCAAGCCTTCTGGCTAGTGACCAGTGCAGTTACCTACCTATGTGCTGCAGCCCATGCCGCCAGAACATCTGGGAACCTCTGTGTTTGCTCTTGCAACACCCTCTGAGTAGGGAAGTGGTGTTCAACCCCATTTTCAAGATTGGGGAACCAAAGCCCAGAGATTGCCCAAGGTCGTGCAGGAAACGTGTGGCAGAGTGTGTGGGGCCCACGTCTCAAGCCCCAGGTTAGCACGTGAATCGGTGGACTGACCTCCCTTTGTAGCAGCTATCTGTTCTGCGGGGTCAACCCGTGCTCAGACCATAACAGGAAGGGGGAGCGCTCTTTCAGTTTGATTCAACCTCCCAATAGTTTGAGGCTGCTTCAGATATCGTGAAAAATCTTAACCGCTTGAGTCAGAGCACAGGAAGAGGTTCAAGAAGCCCTTTCTTTTATGGCAATTCAGGATTTCCAGCGCCAGCCAACACCAGAAGCCCCAAAACAAACACCCCCAACACTTTACAACCTGTGTCCAAGGCAGGAAAAGGTCCCGGGCACTGGTTATTTAATTGCCAAAACCTCATTTGATCTGGACCAGAACTGAAATTTGGGACAGTCACGTAGACGCAATGCTTTTGGTTTGCCAGTTTTGCAGGCTGGAGCTCCCTTTCCAACTGCAGCGAGGGGCGCGCTGACTTGGCTGGGACCGTGGCTCGCTCCCAAAGGACTTGGGTGATGAGGAGCTTACCGTTTTGTACGTTTCCTTGATCTGCTGTACGGTTTGGCTCCTCTTCTCACAAGGCAGGAATCTGTGCTGCAAAAGAAAGCAAGAAAGGATTTCAGACTAAAGAGCCTGCTGCAGGGCACTGCACCGTAGGGAGCCACGAGCTGAGACCCGGGGGGGGGTCCAAGAGAGCTCCACCCCAGCTGTGTTGTTGCACCAAGAGATCTTTTGGAAAGGTGGAAAAGCAAAAACAGTGCCTTATTCCACTTTATCTTCCCTTCCCCTGTGACAGCAACCTCCCCCCAGCCCCTTTACCTGCTTCCCTCCCTCAACTCTTTGCTTTCTTCTTTTCTATCTTCTTTCTCTCTCTTCCTCCAAAATTCCCCTATACAAACCCACCTCAGCCCTGTGCATCATTCAGAGTGAGATGTCTGTGACCGAAATGAAACTGGTGTGCTGTTTAAAAATAAGATGGGTGTCTCGCCTAGCAGCCCCTGGCAGGTGTTTGCATCCTCTCCCCTCCTCTCTCCTGTCACTGTCTGAGGTTTTAGACTGCCAGCTCTTTGGAGCAGGAAGTATGGCTGCCTGCTTTGTACAGAGCCCTGTGCAATGGTGTTCGGGTACTGGTTGATGTCTGAGAGTGCAAATAATAATTGCACGTAGACATGCTCCCCGTAGCTCCTTGCCCCCCAGACTGCCAGGTTTGGGCTCCATGTCAGGTAACAGCCCTCATGAGCTGCTCTACGGGACGGCTGTCTCTCCAGGCTGCAGAGGCTCAGGCTGGCTGTGTAGAGTTGCTTATTCACTGAGTCATTTTGCTGCCCGATGACACACTTAGGACACCAGAAGCAGGCAGTTTCAGGAGCTGAAGCTGCGTTCTGCTTAGTTGTGCCTTCTCAGCCTGTGAAAGCAGCTCCTTTCGGGTAAGGACTTCACTTGGACTCTTTTTTGACTTGGTATTTATTTCAGGGCTGCTGACTGCCACGAAGGATTGCTTCTAAAGCTTCCTATTTGAATTACAACGTCTGAGATGCCAGAGGTTAGAAGAAGCCATTTGGTTCACCTGACCTCATCTATTCCTCAGCTGCAGTGATCTGTATGTAGCGATACCTGCCTCGGTCTCTCTGGTTGTGAGTGCAGTTTTGCCTCCCTTTCGTCACACCAGGGATTAGAGCTGTTCAACGCCTGTCTTTCTAATGTGCCTGTTGTAGTGTGAGCTGTCTGACCCTGGGTTTGCTGACATTGGAGGCAAAACACTCCAGCAGCGCAGGGTTAGGGTGCCTTGGCAGCATATCGAGGGCATCCCACATGGCGTTGGCAGCAAAGGGCCCCATCCCTTCCCTGTGGGAAAGTACAAGTTTTGCGCTGCAGGTGCTCCTGGCTATGCACTGGCTTCCTGGAAAGGTGGGAACCCCCCCAAGCGACTCGGTACTCACACAGCGCTTCAGCGTGTGCCTCAGGTCCAGCAGCTTGTTGCCAATAGTGTCTACGTGCTGCTCGATGCTCTGGTTGCTGCCTTCGGCTTTTGGTAAGACTTCCTCCAGGTAGAACTGGATCATCTCTGAAACGGACTGGCAGCCCAGCTGGCCCTGGAGCAAGAGGCGTTAACTGCATTAATGGCATTTAATGGATCACTTTCTGGGAGAAGACATCTTATAAATCATCATTGGAAAGAAGCCTCCTTCTGTTATGGTCGCTGCTCAGAAGACTAGTTTGACAGGTAGATAAAAGCTGATGCAGCCCTTTCCCACCATCCTCCCCATGCAAGAATTCAGGGGCAGCAAACATGGTTATCCTGCTGTACCGATGCAGAGGCTCAAATCGACATCGTAGAAACCACGAGATCCTGGCTCCCCCCGTTCTCTGCTCTGACCCCAAGACAGCTCTGCACATGGAAACAGCAATGGGAGTGACTATCTTGGATGGATGCTGGGCAGGCAAAGAAACAAGCCAGTCAAATACTCCTAGGTACAACTGGTCCATTGCACCGCCGTCCAACAAATGCACCCTGACATTTGGATCTACTTCATGCTGTCCTTTTGCTATGATAAAATCTGAGTAGATAGGAAAGGAGGAAAAGCAGACTTAACTGAGAATTCATCACAGTCCACAACAAAAAGCTCACCTTGAAATCCTTTAGTAACTCGTCTTGTAGCAGTAGGATGTCAAGTTCATCGTCTTTGCCTTGCTGTGAAAGAACGCGGGAGAAAGGTCAGCTCCTATCCAGGAAGGCAGCCTTACGTATCTTCATTTTTGCTTTAGAAATACTTTCTCAGACTGGCTGGTTTGCCTGACTCTGCATTATCTCATTAAGGCAAACGCTGGAGAGATAAAGTATTTCCCCTGCAGGATTTGTGTACAGCCTACTGCTAACTTTCACATCCTGATAATCTCTAACTTGTGTCACCGATGCTTTGGTGGAAACGGTCTGAAATTAAAAGCTGGGAAGAGAAAGTCATATCCTTGCGTGATTTATTTTACACGTGCTTGATTTCATTAGCCTACATTTCAGCCCTACTTAATTTCTTCTGACTTCGGATGGTGTGCACATGACAGTACTGCTTGCACAGCGCATCACACCTTGTGTTTCAAGTAGGTGTAAAATTATGCCAACCACTTGAACTGAATTGCTTGCTCAATCTGTCTAGCGAATGTATTTACATGGTGCGTCACTGCTCTAGATAGAAGAGAGAGAGAGATAATAAAAGGTATTTAAAGGGGGTTACCAGTTTCAGCATTTCTTTCGGAGAGTTGTAGCAAACGTTAAATAAAAGCCTTCAGTCCCTACCATCCCTTGTGTTAATTGGCCTGCTCAGACAAGCAATGCCATTATTTTGAATTTTAACTGAGATCCATGGCATCTCATTTTAATTTGATGTTGTTAATATAGGCTGACATTTGCTTTAAATAGGAATTTAGATGCATTCAAGCTACTGTAGAAGCAGACCCTTCTCCATGCCTGTTTTGCTCAGCTTCACCAAGACCTGCTTCATTGCAACTCTCACCTTAAAGCTCCCTGTAGCAGTAGCACCAGCTTGAAAACCTTTCCACAGGCAGCAGTTTTTAAATCGGATGTGGAAATGGGTGCTATAACATGCAGAGCTTCCCTGGTCAGAGAATGCCTGGCTTTTTTTTTTTTCCCCCCCTGTAATATTAGCACGTGTTGAAATTCATTGTGAAAGCTTTTGCTTTTGCTGTCACTGCAACAAGAAGGAAAGTGCTGCTGTTTTTCTAGCTGCTTAGCAAGCGATGAAATTGCACTACTTAATTCAGTCACAGACAGAAGCACAGAACCCAGCATCTAAATCTCTTTTTGCTCAGGGGAAGCTGCCTTGTGCATCTCTCTTGCTCTCAGCCAAATCACTGAACGTGCAGAAGGAGCAGGGAGAAGGACAGAGAAGCTGACAGGTGTCATACTCACAAAAAAGTTCTTGACTTGATTAAATTCTGTCCGCAGGGCGCTGAGCCTTCGCAGCAGGCTGTCACCAGCTTGTGTGCAGCTTTCTTCTGGCAGCAGGCAGCTGGCATGCTGCAGGCTAGCAAGCAGGACCAGGCTGGCGAGTGCAGCGAGAAGTTTCATTTCTCAGCTGAGTTCCTTTCCTATTGGTCCAGTTATCAGATGGATTTCACAAGAGGCAATACGCAAGATCTGAATGCCTTCACCTTGATGGAGCCCCTGTTTTATACTCTCAAAACATCCTCTCAATTTCCTATCCCATTTCCTGAGGAGTAATATTGGGGTTTTAAGTCATTCATTAAAAATGTCACTTGGGTTTCCCGTCAAGAGGTTTCCTGTGTTCTGACCCCCTCCCCCCCAACCCAGCCCATCAAATCTTTTTGTGCTTAGACATGGCATTTTTTTTTTTTTTTACATTAGCCACATTTAAATTTACAAGAAGTAAGCAAAAAGGAAAGCTTGAATGGTGATATGAGCTTTGAAAGGTGCTGCGTGGAGTTTACTTCTGCATTCTCACGGGTCTTCTCTATTTTTAGGTGAAAAGACCTTATTCTTAGGGGAAAAAAGGGTTTCTATTTTTAAATCTCTGTAACACACTTACCTCCTTTTATATTTTCTTCTAGGTCATTAGCACCATTAATAACTCCATACAAACGTGATGCAGGTAAATAATCCCCCCCGCGCCCCCCAATAATCAAGAAGTGTGAGTTCTAGTAGTTGTGTCTTTTTCTCGCTAAAAAAGAAAAAGAAGGAAACTTTTCATCAACTAGAAAGTCCTATGAAAAAAAATAAAGGAAGGAATAAATAGTACCTTATCTAGGATTTATGAAAATGAGTATTGGGCAATTAAAAACCCCATGGCACCCCGTGCCAAGAATGGGGATGTCGCCACTCGTGTTCTGGTTACACTGCAGCTTGTGCAGCAACTGAGCTCTGCTCTCCATTCAGATACAAGAACCACGTTTCTACTGAGCAGGCTGTTGGTTGCAGTCCCCTGCTTCGCTTCACTTCGCTTCTCTTCCCCCTCTAATGCAGCCCGTCATGCAGGTGACTCCATAGCAGGGCCATCGCAAGCAACTCGCCTGTCTGGTTGCAGGCCTATAAGCAATAGACAGCAATAGTCTCCTCTTGGTGCAAAGAGGCTAGTGCCCGACACTCCCATAATCTGCATCGCGTTAATAATACCTAGCAGTTATCCTAGTTTGAGCCGAGTTTCGGGTCTTGCAATTGCCTTCAGCAAGTGAAGGGTCTTGCCCCTAATTGTCAGGGAATAGTCACATTGCCAACACTTGAAATTCTGTGTAGAGAAGAGCATTTGATGAAGAGGGTTTGATGAAGAGGCTTGTAAAGAGCTTCTGGGTCAAAGGGACTGTAGAAAGGTCATCTGTTCTCATGAATTTCTCTTCAAAGGTTTTCCCCTCTTTGCACGCTTGAAATAGAGATGCCCTCCTTCTTTAATTTCATATTAAGATATTTCATTTTCAACCACATAATGCTTGGTTTCTTTATGGCTGTCGGCATAGAGTGAAAGCGTGCTGCCCTCGTAACATCGACATTTTATCGGCTGCCACTCAGGTGGTGGCTTCGGCATCGGTGCAGGAATCAGTCTGGACCTGACCCGAAAAACGGTTTAAACCCTCAGCTTGGGAGAGGAACAGGTGGATCGCTAGTGGGTGCCGTGAGCTGGGCTGCTTCGGAGTCGCCTGCCGCTGGTTGCCATTTCACGGATGTCTGAAGCGTGCGGATCGGCTCTGTCGCAGGAAGATATGGAGCACTGGTCTGATGCGGTGTGGCACGACCTACACTCGCAGTGTTACAGTTCAAATCGGTCTGCACGTACCTCGACCACACGTTGCATCTCCCAGGCACAGACGGTTGGAATTGGGCAGATGTC
This sequence comes from Caiman crocodilus, assembly GCA_030014935.1. NCBI lineage: Eukaryota > Metazoa > Chordata > Crocodylia > Alligatoridae > Caiman > Caiman crocodilus. Next base: position 8,420,071 of record JAGPOW010003356.1, on the reverse strand, counting down.
TGATTAGACCGAAATAATGGGACTGGCAATATGGGACCTACCCCAAGTTAGACCCAAACAAATGCATGCTTTTCCCTCTTGGCTTGATTTCCGGGAGGAGTAAGGAATGCCCTCTCCCTGTTGAAACCACAGACTCCTAGAAAAGCTGGAAGGGACTTCAAGAGCTTGTCTAGTCCAGCTCCCTGCTGGAGGCAAGATCGTCTCTGACCAAAACACCCCAGGCAAGTGCTTTTGTGTTACTTGAACACAACCACTCAAACTGTGGGAAAGGCATTTGCATAAATCTGTCAGGTGCATTTAAGAAATCCCATTTTCTTTCACTCAGCAGTCCAAAAGAAAAGGGCTATCTTAATTAAGGACTGTAGGGCTAAATGAATCCCTCCAGTGCAGTAAGTGCAGCTATACCAGGGATCCATTTAGTTAAGAGGCTGGATGTCAAGCTGCTTTGCAGGTATCGGGGCTCTGCATTTGGAGTATCATCTCTGGGAGGAGTAACGGTTCTGTTCGTGCTCACCTGAGGACCTAAATATAGGATTTGCCCATTTTGTGGAAAGGATACCCTAGCGCACATGATTTTATGCCATTAAGCTCTGGTTGATGCCATAGAGAGAGCCCAGTTCAACTCACGCACGCCCAAAGAAATGCAGGCTCTTGGTTTTCTGAAATGCTGGGGAAGTTGGTTAGCATTTTGACTGCTGACATTTAATTTTGCTTTTAATCTGACAAAGCTCCAATTCTGGAAAGAGCATTTGATGGCCTTTTTGCATCTATTTTTTAGGAACCTATGCAAATTAGGTACAGCCGTGGGGGCTCCTGGGAAGTACTGACTTGGGATCATGGATTTTGGGCATCCACTCGCTGCCAACTGAGGAGATATCACTGCTCCAGTGGCAGAGCAGCCCATGCATCACTTTGGGTCCTTTTCATCAGCGGAGGTGTAAGCATTGCTTTCTCCATTTCGCCAAGGCACAGTGAGAGCCAGTGACGTGCCCCAGGTCAAACGCAGCGTCAGCAGCAACTCCAGAACTAGGTTTAAATCATTTGAACAGCCCACGAGCAGCTGAAACGATCGCTGTTCAGGGAGAGAAGCAAGATGACCTGTGAGGTCCCCTCCAACCCTGCGACACCAAGGCTGTGAGCTTGCCTTGAGCTCTCGCGCACAGACCCCTGTATCGCTGGGGATCCACGATGGTTCACAGGGAGGGAAGGCTTCTGTGCAGGTACAGAGGTCTGCCGACGTAGACCTTGTTGTAGGGATGAATTTAACTCTCTTTCACCGCTCCACGTGGTTTCCCAGAGACCAGACCCACCAGCGCCGTGGGGGCTCCAGAGACTTGCAGCAAGCCGCTTCGGTGCTGCTGGCGCGGGGCGCGTGTGACAGAGGTCTCCTATGAACTGGCACAGCTTCACCGTGGAGGAATAGCGGCAGTGCTGCAATCCCCTCGATGGGTTTTGTTCTTCCTACTGGGCTGAGAGCTTATCATCGAGAGCTTTCTTATCAAGATGCTGCGTGTGTGGCTCTAATAAGCTGTATGTGTCCTGGGAGCCAGTGCTATAGCATAAGATTTTGGGGTTAACACATGCAAGTGGGTGCTGTGTGCGTTCACATTTCTGACTTGACTTAGTCCTATTGGGTTTCCTGGAAGCATATTAAGCCTGTGCCCGCAGCTTGGTGCTGGCTGTTGAACTGAAGTGTGGTTATATCAAAGTATGAGAATTATCACCACAGCCAAAGTAAAAATAACCACTTCAATGCTGAGGAGTCTTCCTCTGACACTTCTTTACTTTTCCATCTTCCTCCCAGGATACACTTGGGTTTTATTTTCAGCTCTTTGTGCCGCAGCCATCCGTCTGCCTCTTGGGTCTCCTTGGCTAGTTTGTACTGGCCAGCTTCCCCACGTGCCTCACTGCAAAGACACTGGATATGACGATTATAATTTAAGGTTACTGTTTGAGCAAGCGAAGGAAATGCACCCCGAGGAAGGAAGAGGACTGCTTTGGTCCCAGGACTTGTGTGACTGTGGTCAAAATAATGAAATGGAGAGAAGGAGAACTGCATCCAGGTAACTCCCTGCTCCGGGGAAGGTCTGCCAGCCCATCTTGTCCACTTTTTGTTTCTTGTACGGTCACTTTAAAAGGGGCATTTCTAGTGATGCTTCGTCTGAATCATCTCTTGATATGTCATGTACCCCATGCCCATTTTTCTTCCCGACTCTGATGCAACAACGTGGTTCCTTCTCTCTCACCAGCAGACATTATGAGGAACCTACCAGAGGACAGCATTGTCTCAACAGCCTGCTCATAGAGACAAGCTTTTAGCAATGATTCACGTTACCCCAGGGTTACAGAAGTCGCCTAGTCTGACTTGGCTAACGTCAGTACCCGACAGACCACTCCGGAGTATGTCCGCATGGGATTTTGCTCTGCTTAGATCGTTCACTTAAATGCATGCTTCTAGGTTAAACCAGGTAGAGTTTCAGCTGGAGGTAGCTTCTCAGAGTTTGTCCAGGCAGTCATCTACTGAAATAACTCGCCAAGCACATTGGTGACCGTCTGTGTGCGTGGACAGTCTTCCACACCCTAAGGGCTCACGCAGCAACTTGTATGAGAATACCAAGAGGCGCAAATTTGTTACTTCAGAGCAAATGTGTACAGGGGACAGTCACAAGGCATGCATTTCCTGTCTACAGCTTGCTCCTCTTCCCTAGAGACCCTGTGTGCCCAGATCCCCGCTCCCCCTGGATCAGGGAGGAACTGCCTAATCTGGTGTCCTGGCTTCATTGCACAAGGCGGTTGAGGGATGGGCTTTTGAGCTGGTGTGAATCCCAGTTGGGCACCACCAAAATCCTCATGACTTCTGACTTCAGGCAGGAGCAGGAGTTGGGTGGTGGTGTCTAGCACGGGCCTCTTGGGGTGGATAGCAAGATCGACATTTTCTCTTCAGCTGGTATAAACTTACATAACTCCCCTGAAAGGAGTGGAAAATGCTTGCCCAGGCATTTTTGCCCCTCCTCCCTCTTCACACTTCTCTGAGCAATCTTTAGCTTTCCATAGCGTCAATTCAAGTTTACATCAGAGTAACATAAGGCAGCACTTGGCCCTTGGCAGTTCCCCCTTCCCTGCCCAGCAGTCTGTTTTGATTTTGTTTGCTGGTGGTGTATATTCCAGGATGACTGGGCTGTATCCATTCCATAAAGGAAACTGCGTCCACGCGCACATGAGGCTGTGTTATGTTTACCTGTGTTTCCTTTCCGCAGACGATGCATCAGAGATCTTGACGGTGCAGTTTCACTCTGACTCGTTCTTGCTTACTGCTGTGGAAATGCATTCACCCTGCACTACTACAACATGGTTGCATGAATGAATGAAGTACCTTTTCCTAAAGAGTGTCCGGGGAGTGGGTGTATCTCTGCACCTTTAGAAAATAGCTTTTACGTTTGCCAACAAGACAGTTTCAGGAAGGAAAGCATGTTACTGAAAAGCCATGCATGTCCTTCACCCCCATTTCCCCTGATCTTCTAAGAAATTCCTTGTTTGCAGGAAATGTGCAACATCTCTGTGACACTGCTGCACAACTTGTAGGATCCTGTATTCAGGTGAATCCTTCACCTTTCCTTGATGGCTTCATCCTTTTAGTGTCGCTTAGCCGTATTCAGTGCTAGCTGAAGTGAAACTCCCCCCCCGGGACACAGAAGGACACGTAACAGTGTCTTGAACAGGTTGTTCCAGCGGATCTTCCACCTCTGCTAAGCATTGCGTGGGTAATAATAAGGGACGGCTACCCGTAAAACAATGATCGTACTGTGCTCCTGCTGGCTACGGTATACAGCCCTGTTGCAAAGGTGTTGCTTTCTCGTTAGGTCATGCTCTTATTCCTGCAATACAGTAGCACGGCAAAATGTTTCAGTCCCAAATTGGTTTACAACAGTGGGCAGGTATTATCCCCATTTTACAGAAGGGGGACTGAATGGCAGTCAGATTAAGTGGCCTGAACAAGGTCAAGAGCCACCGTGCCCCCAGCTCTACTACAAAGGACATCTCTACAGAAGTCGTTGCGCCTGGAAATGTCACCTTCAGGGTTCAGGGCTTGATTTTTCGACCACATTTCAGTGGTTTTCAGCTCCACTGGGCGGTGTTGGAGGTCTTCAGGCCAGAAGGTGACTAAGTTGGAGCCGCAGAGACCTGAAATGGAGCTGTGCGGCAGTGTGAGAAGCGCCGTCACTCATTCTGATCCGTCCTCTTGTCATTGCTTGAACGCTGGCGTGGCAAGTGAAGCCACAAGTTGTATAACAGCTACAGGCGTTAGAGTAAATGATACTCAAAAGAGAAGCTCTAGACTTCAAGGAAGTGCTTGATGCAGAGACAGAATTGAAACAGAGGGAAGGTCCTCTTCGAGGCGAAATGGCAGGGGAGGGGGATGGTTAATGGAGGGTAACGCGCAGTGGTGAACGGCTGGAAGAGGCAGTGTCATCATGGTCTTCAGTGTTTCTTCTTACAAGTGCAAGGAAGTGCGACTCTCCCCACCGTCAGACTGTATGGTCTGCTTATTTTGGCAGGCCCCAGTGCTCGTGCACGTGCTTCTCCCTCAAACTGGTCACGTGTTGCTGGGGGTAACTCTTTGAAGGGGACTAACACAGTCACCTCTTGGGGGAAATGTCTCCAGCTCCTACTCCTGTGGGGGATAGGGGGAGATTTCAATGGGAATCAAGCCTATAGATACTTTTGAAAAGCCTAGTTAGCACCTCTCTGCATCTATAGGTACTGAAATGCTTTTTGGAATTGGGCCCTTCGGTGCTTGGGAGCTCCCCATTGACTTGGAAGGCCAGTGGGAGCTGGGCACCCAGTTCCCTTATGAACCGTTGGACACAACTGACTACAGTATTTTTGGACCACAACTGCTGATATGTTACGTGTGTCTCTTATTTCTCAGATAATTTGCAACCAGAAAAGGGAATGAGTAATGTTTGGACACTGTATGTTAGACACACAAGGGAAACTATCCTCCTTCTCACATCTGGCTTGTGTATTAATTAGTCATCTCATCTGCAGCATGTTGAGCAGATACTATTTACAGTCCCCTTAGTTTCCAGTCTCTCCCATAAATGTCTCTCCTTCATTCCTTCCTTCTCCAAAATCCCCGTTCCATATCACTTTAATTGTGCAAAGTGCTCTCACTCATGCGATTTATCAGGGGTGCCCCGGATGACTAATAGTTCCTGATGGGCTGGCCGTAACGTGGATTACTTTGTACGTTATTGCTAGCATGGTATGACGCAGGATTTTCACTTCTGGAAACCTGTTTCTTAGCAAGCTGGCTGTGTACTCAGCAACTGGACACACGTTGTTGGGCCGTAACAGGTAAATTCCACGCAACTTCAGACATGTGCCTGTTGTTTTTGATTTATTCCTCTGTAATACTAAGGATTGAGGCACAGGATTGGAGATTTTAAAAGCAGAAGGAGCCATTCTGATCCCTTCATTTGACCTTCTGCACTACAAGCCCCATAAATGCTTGCAGTGACTTCCTTCATGCAGTCCCCAAGTTTGGTCTGAGTGACAGCTTTTCTTTTAGACAGGATCAGGTGATGGTGACTCTGACACATCCTGGGTGCACTTGTTCCAGTGGTTAATGACTTACTCTGTACACACAAGATACTCAGTTTTCCACATTTTTCTCTACTCATCTTCTAATCGCCGGATATTGTTGTGCCTTTCTCTGCTGCCTTAAGATGCCATATCCTGTCAAAAAGCTTTTTTCACATCTATAGACTTGTAGACTATGGACAAATCATTACTTAACTCTTGGATAAACCAGATAGATTGCTGAAGTCACGAGGTGCATGACGACATAGGGTATATTTTCCTAACTTTAGATCACTTCAGTAGCAATTTCCCGACCCCTTTCCAACTTCCCAATATTGTTTTTGAAGCACGGACCCTAGATCCATTTAATAGGTGGGTCCTTTCATAATTGATGAGCTGCTTCATTCCAGGTTTGGTATTGCTGGATGCAGTTATAAGTGCCTTGTCTGTTGTCTGTATTATGATCAAACGTTTGCGCGGTACATGATATGACCATTACCTTGTGATGCACTGTTTGTACCTAAACACACACCCAACCAGCTGCCAGGCTTTGAAAGATCAGTTGATGCCCAGAAAGAATCAGGAAGGATTACCCCCACGTATGCATTGCACAGATATCTGGATGATAAATATATCAGTCTTTCCATTGACTTGAGCAGGTCTTGCATCAGTCTTATATTTCTTTTATCTCTGGCACTCTTGCTGTTAACTCATACCTAATTATATAAATGTACATGGTGATTTGTATGCGTGTGGGAAGTAAGGTGGAAGCAGAAATTTTCTTAAAAGCTTAAATGGTTTGTGGTTGCTAAGGCAAAGCATACCCTTTAAAATGCTGATAAGGATCATCCTTTCGTTAAAACAATTGCTCGAGCCATTTTCTGTTTTTTGCTTTTGCAATCATCATAATTCTGCTAGGAAAAAAGGAAACCGCTGCAGTAAATTCTAGCTCTAATAAGCTCCGTGTTCTTCTAGTTCAACGGCAAGTGAGCTATGAGGGTAAGAAGCCCTGTGGGAACCCTCGAATGAGGAGCAATAATACAATCTTCCAAAAATTTCACGTGAATGATCCAATAAAACACGTTCTATATGGTGGCTGGCATGCTTTCACAGTGCACAAGCCCATTGGTGGGCCTCTAATTACATGCTAGCCTGATGGGCAGATTCTGATCGCATCAAGGTAAACCCGGAATAAATCCAGAGGAGTCCACTGAATTACGGTGGAATTTATATTGGATTTACATCCGTGTACTGAGATCAGACTCTATTCATTCTCCATAGTAATGATGTTTTGTGGTCTTTATATAGCTAATTGCAGGGCAACACCTCTAGAAACCAAGACTATAGCTCACACCATAATTATGCAAGCCAGCAGTGGCCGTGGAAAGGGTTAGGCATCACGGTGGATAACCACCCGAGTGTGAGCTCATGGTGTGATGCCATTACAAAGAGGGCAGATGTGCTCCTTAGATGCACGAGCAGGAGAGTTTTAGGTAGAGGGTAGGATTGTAGCGATGGGCTCCATAGTGCCATAGCTAGAAGTCTGTGTCCAGTTAAAAATATTATTTAAAAAATGGAATCGGGGAAGCTGAAAGAAGGATCTAAGGTCTGGAGAATCTCCATCTGTTTAGCTAGTTGAACAGGAGATGAAGACGTGCTTTGCCCACCACCTGTGAAGTACCGGGAGGAAGACAGGAACGGTGAGAGTGTCCATCTTTTCAGTCTAAAAGTAAAAACTATTTAAATCAAGAATGGGTATCTGTTTAGAAGAGCTAAGTTAAGTTTCTCAGTCGGAAGCACAGGGTTCGATGCTGGAACCGCTTGACGGATTTCCCCCGCCTATATTGTGTAAGGTATCAGTCTAGATGATCAGTATGGCCTCAAAATCTAGCAATTTATAGCACCACGCATCTGAGAGTTGAAATGTACCACAGCAATGCTGGTTGGCCTCAAGATACCTCTCTGGTGCTGGTGAGCAATAGTCTTACTTGGAGGCTTCTTCTGCCACAGATTCAAGCAGTTGTATATCCAAGTACAGGGTAAAAAATTGTGGAGCTCTGAGGACTTGATTTAGCAGCAATGAGGGTTACCTCTACTTCTTCTCCATTCCCTGGCTGGTCAATATAAAGTCTGACAGCCTACTACTGCTATTGTCTACTCCATGAGCTCAAGTGATAGAGGACTGTGCTATGATCTGAAGGTCCTAACCCTGCTGATGAACCAGGCGAAGATCAATCCGATTCCCCTTGATAGAATTCATATCTGTATTTTTCTTAAAAAAAAAAAAAAATAGGAATTGACATTAAAGAAAATTTGAAGTGGTAAGATAGCAGTCAGAACACACAAAAGACAGGAAATGCCAAAATAAAGCTTCTCTAGATACTCTTAATTCAGCCCTTTGGGGCATGGGCATGATTCATAGATGTTGGGGTCAGAAGGGACCTCAATGGATCATCGGGTCCGACCCCTGCATAGGCAGGAAAGAGCGCTGGGTCTAGATGAGCCCAGCTAGATGCCTATCCAACCTCCTCTTGAAGACCCCCAGGGCAGGGGAGAGCACCACCTCCCTTGGGAGCCCGTCCCAGACCTTGGCCACTCGAAC
>JAGPOW010003356.1:8380322-8395594 GCA_030014935.1 Caiman crocodilus | reverse complement strand
CCTGTTCTGCAGAGCTGCTGCCCAGCCGGTCAGCCCCGAGCCTGCACCGGTGCATGGGGTTCTTCCCTCCTAAGTGCAGGACTTTGCACTTGTCCTTGTTGGACCTCATGAGATTTCTTTTGGTGCAATCCTCCAATGTATCTAGGTCTCTCTGAATCCTAGCCCTCCCCTCCGGTAAGCTATAATACAGCATAACACCAAAAGTCTATATTATTTGGTACGTTTGCTACCAAACTCTGGTCTTCAATAATGGAAAACTTCCGGTTTTGATTACTGTAACATGTACAATAGCTTCAGGATGCTTTAATAAACACCTGTCTCTTTTGGCTGGGAACATGGATTTTTTTGTTGCAAAACACAAAAACACTGATGATATTTGGTTCAAAATATTAGTTTTGATTAAAAGGAAATTGTTCTTGGAAACCTGCAGCAGAGGGAACCCAAAGACAAGCCGGGCTCAGCTATCTTTTCTGTTAAGTTTCTTAGATTGGTGTCAAACTGATAGATGCTTATGGAACTGCAATCAGGCTCTGAGTGTGCGTCTCTCAGTCCCTAATGCATTCATCCTCCGTGCCTTGTTGAGGTGAGGCGGTGCTGTTGTAATCATTCAGCAGGTAGTGAGCAGAAGCACAAAGAGGCTAAGCGACTTGTCCATAGGGAGGCTGGTAGAACAAGGAGCTGGACCTGGGCGTCCAGAGTCTCAGGATAGCGATCTATCTGCAGAATGAGCCTGCTCCTGCCTGCCTGCTTAAAGTACTGCTTAATAATATTACTTGCCTATTAGCCTCGGGCTGACATTTTTGAATACTCAGCTTTAAAATTTCCCTTCATCCTCAATTTACATAAAGTCTCCTTAACAATTTTCTGCCTCTTCCTTCTTATTTCCTTACTGGGCCCTGGGTGTGTATCGGGAGTGCGGGGGTTGCTGGGAATTGTTTTTGCTCTAATGCACCTCGCAGGTGGAACGTGCAGTTGAGGTTTGTTTGACATGCAACAGGTGGGAACCCGGGGAGGAGTGCGCTGTGCAACGCTGTGCGACGCTGCTGCAGGCTATAGGGGATCTTTCCAGCTCTGCGGCAAAGAACAAACGCATCAGGGTGCAGAGGTAGTTCTGCTTGCGGTTGCTCTAACAGTTTTCCCTTGTAGCGCAGGCTACCAGGGATGGAGCTGGGCGTTTGCTTCCCTGGATTGGAGGCCATGTCGTTACTTGCAGGCAACCAGACTTTTAATTACGGTTAATTTGCCTAATGATAATCAGAGAGAATGGTCCTTTCCAGCAGTCTTAACCATAGCAACTATTACGGATTCTGTATTTGGCTCACTCCGGGGCTCTGGCTTCTTCCCCTCCCATCCCTCCAGTCTCTCTCACTCACTCACCGCGGTCTTTATTATCTTTCCGCATAGGGAATTTTAAGGGGGGTAAAAAACCACCCCATAGAAATTCGCTGGCAGTCAGCATATTTGGGCCGTGCAGGACAACGTACGCGCGTTGCTATTTCAGCTTTACTAGCATGGCCTTTCTTAAAGACCATGTGTTAAGACATCTGAAGACTGGAAGTTTTTTGTCCGGTAGAGCGTGGTAGGGGATAGGAGACCGGTCCTTAGGGTGGCTGGACTGGTGGCCCAAATGACTATTCTGCTTCTAACTTTGACGCTTCTCTGAGTTTCGGCTCAGTCAGCCACCTGCCAAGTACCCAGAAAAACCCGCCGGATTCCCTGCATTGCCTGCGTAGCGATACGGGAGGATATGTGTTGTGAAGTCTACGGCTGTCCCACGTTTCCACGTGTCGATAAGCATCGCCTTGCTTTGAGTCCCCCCACAGAAGACCGGTCTGCTCTGCAAGGCAGTCACATATTTGGGGCCTTAGGCTGTACGATATGCTCTGTTTCTGGGTCTGCGTCCATTTAAAAACCGATACTCGATGGCCGCGCAAGGCCAGTTTGCTGTGGGTTATAGTGTAACCGTGGAAGGGGGGGCTCGGATAGCTGGTCCTCCTGTGGCATCCCTCCCTTCTCCTGTTCCTGCGTGTCCCAGTCGTTCTGCACATCTCCCGCTCTGCTTTCTAATGCCAGAAGCTGGGTGGCACTTCACCGGGCCCTGTGCTGCCAAGCTGAAGAGGCCTTCCAAGCATGCAGCTCCCATGCTGGGGTGAGCATGGGGAGGGCTGTACTTCCCATTGCAATAGCAGGATCATTCACCCTTAGGGCACAATTTCGAGCCAGCTTGCTCAGCTGGGTACCGGCAGGGCCCGGTCACAGTGCCAAGGCACCTCAAGCAGTTGGACCAAAGACAAAGGATGCAAACTGGGGCCTAGATTTTGTCACTTCTTTATGTCCTTATATACGCAGAGCCAGAGAAAAGACTCTTGAGCTCCAAAAATCCTGCTTCCTGTGACTCTTTTCTTCTATAGGCCGATCAGGGGAGATTGGGATGAGCCTGTTGTAAAAAGCTAGTAGGATGTGGCTATGATCCGTGGTTCATGGAAACCCACAGCATCCTTCAAAGCCAGCTGGTCCTGGGAGAATATCCAGAGAAGGAAAACCCATGAACAGCCTTGCAGAGACTGCAGTAGAGACGCCAGAGCCTCAGCTCAGTAAGTGACTGATCCCGTCTTTTGAGGGGAAGTTTGGGTGTAACAATGGAGGAATTTCCTGATGGGCGGCCAACGAAGTCACAACTCGGAAGAGCTGGGAGTTTCCCAGGACACGAGACGCTTCAGTTTAAGGCAGAAACCACTTCAGTGGCTTGTTCATTTAGCAGCTGGATCTCCATTATGCCAGCCTCATGTGTGTCCCTAGATGGCAAGCGGGGAAGTTTAAAAATATAAAAAATCAAGTGCTAAGTGATACCTTAACACACTCCTATTCTCTCTCTGTCTCTCTTGCTCACACTGAGTCACACTCGCTCATTGGAAAACTCATGGCTGGTGGACTTGAGGGCAAACTAGGGACACTTGTGCCATCACTGGTGCCAGGTCAGCTGGCAAACCCCATTCTCTGAACACCTGCTGTTGTTCCAGGCACATTCCTGATGTCTCTGTCTCCTGGTACCATACGCGAGTCCCAGTAACGTGGCTACGGGTCATCAGGGCTTGGCATGAGGCGAGACCAAGCAATATGCCCACCTTGAGGGCCCAGGCTACATGCCTAAATTACCGGAAAGGTGGACCGAGAGAATACAGCTCCGCTCCCGAGAGAGCAGTACCGCCGGAGTGACTGCTCACTTCTGCTAGCAGGTAAAACATGGGACAGCCCCTCTATGGAGCGAGCGCAAACCCCGGGCAAGCTGTATCCGTGACAAAGTGAAGAGAAGAGCAGCCCTTAAAACTCCATTAATTCGGTATCTGCCCCAAAAATGAGGGTATTGACTTAGCACGGCACATCTAGTCCTGTGCGCGTGGCAGGCAGATTCAGCCTTGCCCCACACTGAATGTCAAGCAGCAACAAATGCATGATGAGCACATTGGATCACCAGTTCCTTACTCTTTGACATCTTTTTTTTCTCAAGTTTATTTCTGTTTTAGGACTGCATCCCGGAGGTCTGGCTTGGCTTCTTCCACTTCGCCCCTTGCTTGAGGCCTGCGCGATGGTAGTGCTGACAGGACAAGCGCTCCAGCATCACGGACATTCCTCAAACGTTTGAATTGCTGACAGTGAATTCACGAGAGGTTTCCAAGGCCGTCTATTAGGTGAATGAGGTAAAGACCACTCGCTCTGCCTCTCCATCACTTCTTATCGGGCAAGGCTCTCCCTGACTTCTAGGATCGAGGAGAACTTGACAGAGAGCTCAAGAAGTGGGTCCGCATGCATCATAGTGAATCCTGTGCTGAGGCTGAACTCCTGTAGACACAGGATATCATTTGACCTAGAGCTGAATCCCAGCTTCCTTTAGGCACCCATTACTTACAACAGGTAGCATGGTTTCAATCTTAGCTTGTTGGGGGAAAAAAAATAGGAATTGATGCATTGGGCTTATAGAGTTATTCAAGAGTTGAGTGGAGTTTCTGTTGGGTGATAGGACCCTGAACTTTAACTGTGTCTTTAGTAAAAGCAAGACACAATAACAGCTATACACATGCACTCCGGACTTGTATGATGTGCGCTAAAAGCACTTGCTTTCCTGCAGATCTAGCTAGTCACTCTGGCACTAAAGGTTTGGGCCTTGTGGTGTTTCTAGGCCTCTCTAGCAATGATAGAGGCACTCAGATGGACCGGAGGGATGGAAGGAGGCTTCTATCAGGTGTCCTGTTGTCTACCCATTGGAGCTGCAGCTCTGGAGGTCAGGTCTCTTACACCACAGTGGAAGATCCTGCTGTGACCTGTACAGAAACGATAGCTGGGGGCTCTAGCCATCCTGTTTCTTATCTATGCTGTCTATCTCCCCTCGATATACTCCCAGCCTTCTGTTGAAGCTTAAAGGACAGTCTTGTTGGGTTTTTTTTCCCCCAAGGGAGATCTTTGCAGCAAGCAGCTAGTGGCAGTGGAAAGTCACCTGAGCTCACCGATTCCTTAGACGTGCAAGTTGGTAGGTGTTACCCTGATGCACCACCTCCTCCTACCTGTCTCCTGAAGTAAGAACCACAAGGAAATGCTACAAATTCCCAGTCTTCAAAGATGGAATAATGCCCGAGGGGGGATAAATTTGGTCCTGTTTTATTTGCTAATCTGCTCAGAAGATTAAGAAGGGAAATATAGTGCTGAGGAAGGTGGGAAAAATCCCGAAAGTTGATCCAGAGCCATTTCCTCCCTACTCCAGCATAAAAATGATCAGCTCTCCCCGAGTGAGGCAGCACATTGAGCAGCAAGTGGATGTGCTTCATAGCATTAAGGTAAGGCATTGCTAGATCTGCATGTCTGTCACCTCTCTGTCTGCTTTGCCTATTTACATGCATATAGTGATATCTGCACCCTTTGCATCTGCCTAGCTATGTGTACCTATTTATGAGATTTTGTTCATAAATAAGATAAACTTCAATGATGCCTAAAACCCTAGGTAAGGTATGGCAATTACTTTTATACCAGTCTGCTACTTATGGATACTTCCGATTTTTATAAGGGGAAACACTTGCGATGAACTTTTCCATTGTTGGTCTCAAGGTGCCTGTCGCCGTCAGAGCAGATCTACATGATGCATAAACACACACCTGCTATATCGTTGGTATAGAGTTATAAATATTCAGATGCCTGCTGTATGCTTTAGGCAGATGCACATGTTACATATGCGTACCCGTGTTGTGCACGACTCCACTTCCTGCCCTGCCCACGTCGATTTATCGTGCATAAAATTCTGCATCCTCTGAGCTTTGGAAGGTTGGACATTGCATATGTGCAAATCTCAACGAGGATGAACGATTTGGCTGATTATTTTAGGGTAAGGGGAGGTGGGGAGTTTAAAATTCAAGTTAGATTTCAAATGCCAAAAGTTGTCCATGGAGGCATGGAGCCTTCTGTGTGTTTTATGTATGGTGATGGTGTATGGTGATGTATGGTGATTTCTGGGTAGAAATCGTGGCCCCGTTCTGTTTAATGGGAGGTTTGCCATTGATTTTGCACGTTTTTGCAGACCTTGAATGGCAGAATATTTCTGTTTGGGGTAATGGCATTTTTCAATGCCTCGGCTAGAGGCTAATGAAGCGGGTTTTTTTCCATCTTGTACAGCTCTCCAGCACTCACTCCCCCTGCAGCAGTATGAAGGTCTCTTGCCTCTACCTTAGCTTCCTCTTGGCTGCCTGTGGGTTGCATTGGACACCGACCACTGCCAACAAAATCTTCCATTTCGGGTCGTGTGAGATTTTGATGAATGTCAATGAAATCAGGACTGGCTTCATAGCAATTAAAGCAAACATTGTAAGTACAGCAATGCACTTCACTGATGTTGACCAGGACGGTGCCATGTCTCCTTTAGATTGGGGGGCTTGGCGGCTTGGGACGTTGTGATAGCAGGCTTGCACGGTGACCAAGGGCCAGCATTTTCCTTGTCCCCCTATGTTGGGCTGTCGCTTGCCTGCGAGTGCACAGGGAATGTGAAGTGTTGCCATTCAGGTGTGCTAGCAGGATTGGACCCTCAAAGTGTCCCCAGCTGATGGCTCTTCCATGATTGGTATTTGATATTTGGTTGGGCTGAGTCCAGTTCCTCCTGGCGTCGGAAAACAACGTATCCCAGATAACAGCCAAACAGCTTGCAGGGCTGTCTCAGCAAAGGGACAAGGATTGAAGGGCCCATGGAGAATGAATTCTCCTTTTCTCTCCTAAAAAATTATTCTGGGGACAAGACAGGGTGATAGGCCAAGCTTGCATTAAGGCACAATACTCTGCAGGCCGGTTTGCTTTCCCAGAGGTCATGAATCTAAGAGCAATTTTAAAGAGAAAAGCTCTGTTTATGCTGGCTGCCTAAACGTCCCTGGAGCCAAGATCAACTTGACTGAATTTTGCCTTTTTCTGTTTAGCAAGCCAGAGACGCCATCAGAAACACCAGCATTTTGTCATTCCCATATTCACTGCATAGAGTCAATGTAAGTATCATTATTGCATCTTCAAACCACTTGCTTTTTTTTAAAACTGAATATAGACTCATAGAAAATTCAGGTCGGAGGGACCTCAGGAGGTCACATCTAGTCCAAGCTGGACCAGCCCCAGCCCCAGCCCCAGCTACATCATCCCAGCCAGCGCTTTTTCAAGCTGGGCCTCATAACCTCCATGGATGGAGACTCCAGCACCTCTCTAGGTAACTCATTGCAGTGCTTCACCACCCTCCTAGTGAGAAAGATTTTCCTAATACCCGACCTAAACCTCCCTTGCTGCAACTTGAGAGCACTGCTCCTTGCTCTGTCATCTGTCACCACTGAGAATATGTCCCATACAGCTAGTTGTGAACAGGTACTTTTCAAGCTATCCGTTATTACTGCTTGGAAGCATTTCGAGATGATGAGTTTTCTCTCAAAAATACCATAAATATTATCCCATCTCCTACCATATTTGCCACCAAAGCCGGCTGCATGGTAGTAGTGGATTGAATGACTGCTGACTGCGTATTTTTAGAGCAGTTTGCAAAGAACATAAACTATTTCTCTTAAGTCTGAAGATACCTGCTGCATCATTCACCACCTGCTGAAATTCTATGTGGACATGGTCTTCAAGCACTGTGAGACGGAGGATTTGTGGGTCAACCGGAAGATCAGCAGCATAGCCAACTCTTTCCTCAGCATCAAGAAGAACTTCAGGCACTGTGTATGTTGTGTACTAAGTCTTCGTATAGCAAGTCCTGTAGCTTCGGGGATATGAGGGAAGCTGTCTTACCTAAATGAAAAAGCACAAAACAAAATAAAACAAAAAAAATAGCCTGGCCATTTTTTTGAAGTTCAAAAAAAAGGAGGGCAGGGAGGGCGTAAGAGTTAACATGACTGTGGGTATCAAGAGGGCACAGAAGCAGAAGCATGGGAGTGCCATGAAAAGTGGGGTTCATCCGTATTTGGCTTCAGATTTTCCGGGGCACTTCTTAACTCCCGTGCGAGCCCTCCAAATAGTGTTGAAGTGGAACCATGCGCTGACCCTCTCTGCAGACTGAATTTCACCCTTTGGGGAAATGTGATTGCAAAAGGCTGCGTGGAGTTCACTCTTTAGCAAGGCCCTGGCCTATGAAACGATCTCTGTCAATCAGAAAGCCGCAGCTTATAAAAATACCCCACCCTATTAATAAATTCTTATTTTTTTTCCAGCATCAACAAAGTCTGTGCAGATGTGGAGAGGAAGCAACACAGAAATATAAACAAATTCTTACCAATTACGGCCAGGTAAATTGATGGGACTATTGTTCAACATATTCATTAATGCAGAGTCAGGTACTCTTTTGCTCATTGCAAATTGCTGAAGTTACTTAACTGATTTTTCTTTCCATCCACTTCCAGCTGAATGTCAAAAATGCAGCGATGAAATCCCTAGGAGAGCTGGATATCCTGCTAGACTGGATGGAGAAGGCTTACTAGAGCAGAACAACAACCTGCCAGCAGCATGTAGCTTTTAAAGGTGCTTGAAAACTGCTCTTATGCTGTGATGCATTCAAAATCATGTCCTGATTCAGTGCTCTTTGGCATCTCCTCATTGGCTTCAAGGGGCATTTGATCACAACATGATTGTTGGGATAGGTAGGTAGGTAGATAGATAGATAGGCATTTAGACCCAAATGGCATGTCCATATGCTGCAGGGGAGGAGCACATTGAGACATATTGCCCCCAGGTTGAGACCCGCTACATCTGCTCCTTGTATGCTGATTCCCAACCCAAAGGTGCCTGTCTCTGGTTCTGCATCTCAGCTAAACTACTTCTGGTTTGGGACCTGATGCAGGTGGAGTGGGCACGACATCTCAGCATGGTCCTTCCTTGCACCCTATGGACCTGACCCTAGTGTCTTGCACGAAGAACCAAACATTTCAAGTTCACCTTTTGCTTTTCCAATTAGCACAACTCTTACAATGCTGATTTGCCTTAAAAGCCAATTATTATTGGCTTTCTCTATTATTAAGGGTAATTGTTAACATGGTCCCTTTATCCTGAGAGCAGACAGGTCCTGCTCTCTTATGTATCTTCAGTGGATTTGGGCGGGGGAAGGAGGAGGGGTGCTACTGCAGTCTGATATTTAAAAGCTATGGCTGAGTCTTGTAAGATGCCCGTTGTGGCGTGCTGCATGGAAAGCTGATGGAAATGCCGTCTGCAAAATTTAGCAGGATTAGTCTCTAGTTTTCCTTTATTAAACCGCTAAAGAATTGCTGTTTTCTCTGAAAATAGCAGTCTCTGCTTTAGTGCAATTATGTTTTTCAGCATGAGAAACAGTTCTCCAGGTACGATAATTTTTTGTCGAACAGAAAAAGAACCATGTTCTTCCCATATGTATTGTGTGATCCGCAATGATACTCAGTATGCAGATACTGCACTGATATGACCTTAAATAAACACTATTCCAAACGATGCCGGTTTTGTCTGGACTGTTGTGCAACTTCTGAACACTCGCTTACCTGAGTCTAATGTGTGAGTTTCTATTATTTTTCTACAAAGGATTTATTTGATAGAGTAGATAGACCGGAGGGGAGGGCTAGGATTCAGAGAGACCTAGATACATTGGAGGTTTGCACCAAAAGAAATCTCATGAGGTTCGACAAGGACAAGTGCAAAGTCCTGCACTTAGGAGGGAAGAACCCCATGCACCGGTGCAGGCTCGGGGCTGACCGGCTGGGCAGCAGCTCTGCAGAACAGGGCCCTTGTTGCCAAGAAGGCTAATGGCATCCTGGGCTGCATTAGTAAGAGCATTGCTGGCAGATTGAGGGAAGTGATTCTTCCCTTCTATGTGGCACTGGCGTGGCTACATCTGGAGTGCTGTGCTCAGTTTTGGCCCCCCCACTACAGAAACGATGTGGCCAAATTGGAGAGCGTCCTGGGTAGGGCAATAAAAATGGTGTGGAGGTTGGGGAACAGGCCTTGTGAGGAGGGGCTGAGGGAGCTGGGCTTACCTAGTCTGGAGAAGAGAAGGCTGAGGGGGATTTAATTGTAGCCTTCAGCTCCCTGCAGGGCTGTTGCAAAGCAGATGGCGCTGGGCCGTTCTCAGTGGTGACAGATGACAGAAGAAGGAGCAATGGGCTCAAGTTGCAGCAAGGGAAGTTTAGGTTAGATGTTAGGAGAAACCTGCTCACTAGGAGGGCAGTAAAACACTGGAACAGGCTCTCCAGAGAGGTGGTGGACTCCCATCCTTGGAGGTTTTCAAGACCTGGCCAGACAAAACCTTGGCTGAGATGATGTGGTTGGGGCTGGTCCTGCTTTGAGTTGTGGGCTGGACTAGGTGGCTTCCTGAAGTCCCTTCCTACCCTTGTTTTCTATGATTCCTACGGTGGCTGATTTATAGTATAGATGAGTGAATAAGACAGTGTACCTGAGGGGTCATACAGCACTTTTGGGTTTTTGAAGTGCCCAAGTCAGGACTCACACGGTGCACAGATTGTGTGCTAGTCCTCTGCAATAGATGAGTCGTAGCCTGTAAGGCCGGAAGGGACCTCCGAAGGTCCAGCCCCCTGCACCAAGCAGGGAAGGTAACTGGGGGTCAGGGGACCCCACCACGGTGGCTGCCAAGTCCCAGGTGCAAAGAGTGGATAGAATTTGCTCAGGCTGGGTCTGATGACAGACATGGTGACAAAAATGATTAAAATGGCTAGTTATTGATGTCTGACAAACGCCTGCCCGTGACAGACGCACACAGATGAATGAGTTCGGCTCCAATAGGAAAACAGCCTACCCTCACCTATTAGATGCGTAAGTAACCTTATTCTGTATCACGCACGTGCCTGAAAAATCTTTAATGCACCCCTATTTGTAACACACTGTCATTTTAGCCTTATGGATCAGTCACAAAAAGCAGTGAAGAGGAGGAGGATTTGCTTGCTTCCTTCCTTCATTATTTTTTAGGGACTTGCGCAGGGTGGAAGAGGATCACAATCAGACAGCTGAGTCTAAGTGCCTAATGAGTGGGGTAGAACCTGCCCCTTCAAGCCAGGATTTGGGAGCAGGTAGCACTAAAGAGAGGGTGTCCCACCATTGAGCAAAGGCACCAGGCAAGTTGGCATGCCTCAGCTACAAGGTGGACTTGTGACCACAGCCTCCTGGTGCCAGTTGCCTGTGGTACTGGAGTCCTGGGTAAGAGCGAGCACAAAAGCAATCCTAAAGTGTGTGAGTATATACAGGTGTGTCCATAGCTAATGCAACCTGGAAATCAAAAAAGAATGACACATCTACTGGAATTTTTGGTTTGGTCTTGCTGCTGGTTGATTCGTATGATCGCTCTGTCCTTTTTCCTTATGCTGAAAGGCACAAGGAGGAAAAATATTCGCTCTCCACCAGGTTAAGGATGTGACGGCATAAAAAATGGTGATCTAGACACTCTCAGGAGCTGTTGTAACCGGCATTTCTCAAGGTGCTTGGCCCTGATATCAACACTGGGGAACTTTCTAAGATGTTTCATTTAAGCTCAGCAAGGAAATGCATGGAGCAAATAGAAAGCCCGAGGAAATTCCAGCTTGAATTTCATTTCCTTTGCTCATCTGTATATAAGTGGGAGTCAGTCTCTGGGGCTGAGAAGCAATATACCACAAAGCCGAGAGAACATACTATAAAACAAGGTAAGATTTTTCTATCTCCCTGATCTCCTCTTATCCTTTTTTCTGTGTTATTTATGAATGCATTACTCAAGCACACCTGCTGTTGAGGTTCAGTGCTAGAATCCTCGTCTACCGTGAGGGAAACCCAAGTTGCTTCCCGGACATGCGTGTAACTACAGTCATCGAGGTACCAAACATCTGGACTCAATCTGGCCTTTGGAGTCTGTCTTGGTGGCCTAAAGGGGGATGGAGAGTCTGGGCAGCCTCTACTCCTCACAGCCTCCTCTCTGGAGGTTGCATGCATATCAAAGGTCTGGGTGACCTCTAGGGTGGCCATCATAGAGGACAGTCCAGTTGTCCTCTGTCCTTTATTGAGACATAACCCGATCCTGCATAAGCTGATGTTTCTCCTGAACAGAAAAATAGAGAACGTAAAGGCATCGGGTTATGCATCAATAGAGGACAGAGTAGGAGAAAACCAGAATGTCCTCTATGGTGGTGACCCTAGTGACGTCTCATGCATAGACCTGATCCAGAAGGACCGATGTTTGCTTACGACTGCTGCTCAGAGACGGTTTAGATGGACGTCCTTGCTCAAATTCAGTCTAGGTGTGATTTCACTGGAGTTAAAACACGATTGTGGATTTGTCTCATAACATGTAAAGCCAGACACTGATAGTCCTGTATCCTTCTGTGGACGTGAGCACCACGTGCCCTGTCCCTACCAGCCCCATTCCCCAAGTGCCAACACATTGAGAGAGGCCCTTATGGTTTCCAAACAAATCCATCCCACTGCTTATCTTTAACCAGTCTAAATGCTTTATGTACAGCTTGATTAAACGTGGCTTTGCCTCTCAGGGTGCCACTGAATCCTCTGGTGAGACCTCACAGAAGATGGGCCATTATTGGTGCATAGGCTCTAAGTGGTGCTCTGCACGGGGCTGAGTTTCACCCTTATGACATCATAACCTCCCAGGAACCAGAACAGTGACCTGCTGTATTTCTGCAAGGTGTGTCACCTCAGACACTACACTGATGTCATACAAGGAAAGTAAAACCTTGCGGTGACACATTCCCCAAGCGCAACGGATGAAGTCCTAGCTTAGCTGTCCTCCTATCCTATTAGACAGCTGTTAGTGAAACACGTGGCAAGACTCTCATTGGGAACAGCTTCAGGTCCAGATGTGAATAGTGAAATACAAACAAGAAACAGTCTGGAAATCTACATCGCTATCCCTACATGAAATAATTGAACTGACACATACATCTTTGTCTCTCTGGATTTCCTTCCGCTTTGTTTTAGGGCAGCGTGACAAGAGTCAAAGTCCTCTTTTCATTCTGTTTCTCTCTCTGTCACCTGTGCAATGAAATCTGCTCGAGTTTGGAGCTGTCTGGCCAGTAATTTCATATTGACTTGTCCTCAGATTGGATCTGGCTCAAGGCTGGGATCCAGATGTGACTATCCCCAGTTAGGGGTGTTAGTCCTGGGGGTTCCTGGCTCAGACCAATCCGACTGCGAAGTTGAGATGCGACTCCTCACTGGCCCAGACTTTCTGCTGCTCGGATCCAGAAGAAAACTGTGATCGCTGTAATCCAAGGGTAATGGAGATCTGCTTTGTTTTCTGTCATGTAGTTCCTGCGACTGAATACCTGAGCGCCAGCATCCTTCAGAGCAATGAAAGTTTTGTGTCTCCTCTGTCTCGTTCTCACGGCATGTCTGCTGCGTTTGCAACCCGCTGCCAGCCTCAAAAGGCTCCACTTGGCACAGTGCGAGATCGATGTGCACTTCCGTGAACTGAGACACAACTTTGCAGCTGTCAAGGAGATGTTTGTAAGTACGGAGCGGGTGCGAATACGTCTGTACCTCGGAGTCCTGCTGAACGGATCAAAAAGTCAGCTTCCCAAGTCGGCACATGCATCTGACTCCTTCTCTCTGTTCTTCCCTTTCAGCAATCTCAGGATAAAAACACCGACGTCAGATTCTTACCCAAATCCTATTCTTTGCAGGACATCGAGGTATGTACAGAATCTTGTCAAGTTCAAGAGAAACATGGGCACGGGGAACAGGTCATTTTTGCTGCGAGAGTTGACAGCCGTGTGGATAGATGGCAAAGCAAATAACAAAGGAACAAGATTCATTTGTTTTAAAAATGAAATTTACTGGACCTAATAGAGCCTTTTTGTTTCCTTGTAGCCTCTGGACAGGTGTTGTTTCCTACGTCATTTGATGAGGTTTTACCTGGCAAAAGTTTTCAAACACTGTGAGGAATCCAGTTTCCTTGTCAAGAGGAAAGTCAGCAGCATAGCCAACAACTTTCTCCATATCAAGAGGGACTTGAGGCTCTGTGTAAGTCCGAGGCGACGGGCCACATTCTGTTCGCAGCCATGCTAACGTGATCGTCGTACAGCGCGCTGTTCTTCTGTACATCTGGAATACCCTAGATATCCACCCATACACCAGAGAGTAGGGGCTGCCCAGGAATACCTCAAATACTCTCCTTATTTCCTTTAGAATCACAGAAAGTCAGGGTGGGAAGGGAGCTCAGGAGGTCACATCTCATCCAACCCCCTGCACAAAGCAGGGCCAGCCCCAACTACATCATCCCAGCCAAAGCTTTGTCTAGCCGGGCTTTGAAAACCCCCAAGGATGGAGACTCCACCACCTCTCTGGGTGACCTGTTTCTCCTTGTGAGACTTTTTCCTAATATCCAACCTAAACTTCTCTTGCTGCAGCTTGAGCCCATTGCTCCTTGTCCTGTCATCTGCCCCCACTGAGAACAGCCCAGCTCCATCCTCTTTGCAACCCCCCATCAGGTAGCTGAAGATTGCTGTTAAGTCTCCCCTCAGTCTCCTCCTCTCCAGGCTAAGTAAGCCCAGTTCCCTCAGTCTTCCCTAATAAGTCCTGCCCCCCAGTCCCATCACCATTTTTGTCACCCTCTGTTGGGCTCTCTCCAGTTTGTTCACATTCTTGTTGAAGTGGTGGGGGCGCCCAAAACTGAACACAAGACTCCCAAAGCAGCTCCTCCCTCTGATAGCAGTCCCTTGAGAGGAGTGGCGGAGAGGTATCAACATTGGGAACCTAGTGGCAGTAAATTGAGAATGACTGTATATGAACTCAATATTAATTCTTTGTTTGGATATGGGAACGCTCGGACATCCATAGGCGGAGGTGGTATGAAGTAACACCTTTGCTTAGTGGGTGCTCACTTCTGTACCTACAGTCCTCGAGAGCAGCCATTTGGGGCCCCGGATGTACAATCCTGTATCCTCCTTTCCTGTGTGCCCACCATTAATCCCATGACCTTTATCCTTCCCCAGCATGACGTTGGCATGTGTCACTGCACGGAGGACGTGAAGCAAAAATACACACGGATCCTGAGCCGGTTTGAAGAGGTACATCCACGTTTGCCTTTTGACTTAGCCGATGAAGTGCAGAGGGATTTCTGGAGGCAGGAGACTCTTATACGGGGGCTGCCTCAAAGCTGGGTTGGGACATAGCCCTTCCCCTCCAGGCCAACAGTGGCAGGACACAGCTGGTTTTTGGGGTTCACGTTGCAACTATTCAGCAAAAGCTGCCAAGTTTCAGGGCTTTCATGGGGACAAATGGGAGTTATCTGCCAAGGGCCGTCATCTTTAGATCCTCTGATGTGCACGCCTTGCCCTTTGTCCATTTTTCTTCTGCCCCTCTTGTGTGGTTGACTTTTGGGGCTCCCCTGTCACCTGAAGGAACAGGCCTATGCTGCTTTTTTACCAGTCTTGGGTACCAAATAAGCTGTCACCAGCACTATCATTATTTTAAAAACTTTATAACAGGAAAACAAATGGAAGCAGCGGATGTGGCCCGCCTGAGGGTGGGGAGGGATGTGCCGGTGTGAGCAGAGCACCGGTTTAGATGCGTCACGGATCCGCTCTTTCTCAGTTGCAGGCCCATAGTCGGGTCTTGCTGGGAAACCGAGAGATGGCTTGAGACCGTGCCTCGGCTGTCGTGGCTGAAGTAGCTGCTTAGGGGGATAATCCTCTCTGTTCCCTTCCAGATGGACGTTCAGTCTGCATCCATCAAAGCTCTTGGGGAGCTGGATATTCTGTTGGACTGGATGGACAAGACTGATTAGGTGAAGATCTGTGTCCCTCATCCGG
>JAGPOW010003356.1:8320396-8339479 GCA_030014935.1 Caiman crocodilus | reverse complement strand
ATTGCATGCTAACCGCTGCAAGTAAAGCCATTTCATTGTTATATTACGCACCTACTCGCCTCAGCTGACACGGGCGCCCCACAGAGCTAGGAAAGCAGTTGCAAACGTATAGAAAGAAGCCATTTCTGTCCGGAAAAGCTGAAAGTCTAAGTTGGCAAGACTGAGAAAGGAAGGATTAAATGACTTGTCCAAGGCCAAATATAACCCTGCGGCAGAACCAGAAAGTAAACCCGGCTCTTTTGCATGCTAGCCCAGTACCTTCACTGTTCTTCTTTTTGTGAAATGAGTGGGGCAACAGGGTAAGAGTTGCTTGTGATGGTCAAACCGGTTTACATAAAGGCACAAGCAAGTCAAATCTTTACTTTGCCTTGTGCAGTTTGTTTCTTTGGGGTTTTTCCCCCTACTCGCCTTGCTTTTTCACTTTTAACCCCCTTGTGACCTTGGCATGGTCAGACGCAGAGACTGCATAGCTGGAAGGGCAGTCCCTGCTGCGATGACTCTTCCAGGCAAGGCTCAAGCTCGAATCTAGCTGAAGTTCACAGGCGCGCCAGGGGAGCAACTTCTTAATAATGGTTTCACCTGCTAGTCTGGTTGCAAAACCCAGAGCTTCGATCAGGTTTCATTCAAAGGTTAACTGAGGTTTAAGACTCTTTTGGGACCTTCTGTAGTCTCGTGCTGGGAGAGAGCCTGGGGTTGACTTTATATTTAATGGGCACGAGGCTAAACTTGAAGGGTATTTTGGGCCAATGCCTATCTATACACGACTGGCTAAGTTTTGCATTGGGATTTCAAGTCCTCTTGAACCCCAGATTTGAAATGAAAGCCAGCGTGTGGAACTGAAACAGTGAAATGGCACAAAGTTTTCTGTGAATTTCAGGGCCAAGACTGTTGGGTGTCACTTAATTAAATTCCTAAGAGACGTCAGTCCTAGTGCCACCCCGAAGAGACGAGGATCCACAGATAGGAAAACCAAAAGTCTGACGCAGCAGCTGAACGGACTTCATGCTGAATGAATGCTTTGCAAGGCTAACGCTGGGACGTCAGCGTGGGCTACGGAGAGCGTTGCCCTTTCTGGTTCTAGCTACGTGTCCAGCGTGCTCCATCGCCGGGGATTGCGAATGCACATGCTTGCAATGGCAGCTGATGCCAAGTGTCTGCTGTGACACAACTCGGCCACTTCTAATGTACTGCCCGCTTGTTTAGCTACTTACCTATTAGAGCCTCAGTCTGGGCGAAGGAGAGCAAGAAGATGAACACTAGGAAAGTCATTTTTCTTTCATGCAGGGCAGAAATCTGTAAATAACCACATTCAGGAGGTTACATTTGATTGAGTTGGATCATTAACATTTATTTTTTAAAGGAACCACTTGTTGACTCTCTGCATGTTACAGATGCCATGAGTCCTCCGCTAAACCACAGGCCTGGAGCCCATTGAGTGTCACCAGAAACAGATGTGCCGGCACACTTGAACCTAAGGGAAATGCAACATGAAAATAGTGCGAGGTGGTGTTTGCAGCAGCGGAAGGGGACTTGGGGTATCTCTTCTTGGCTCTACTGTTCAGCCCTTTTGTATCCTGCTGATAGGTCACCTAATGCACCAGACCCCAGTTTTCTCCCCCCCCACTATTATCAATGGATAAATTCCCAGTATTGTGTAGCCTGGCCACAGGGATGGTTTAGGAAGGTCTGATTCAGCCCGGTAGAGGGCGGTGCTGGCATGCAGAAAGGACCACGCTCCGGGCAGCCTCGGCACATGCCTTATCCCTGGAGCGAATTGACTCATTGCAGAAGAAGCGCGCTGGAGATCTTTTCCCAGCCCACAGTTCCCCCTGGACGCGAGTGAAGGGGCTTGCTCCAGGGAACTCATTGTGGATCACACAATTTCACCTTCGGATGCTAATTTTTTTGCACGCTAGGTGCAGTCTTCATCTGGAAAACAGATTTACGTGGTGGCTTCCCCTCTTCTCCACGTGGGCAGTGCCTTTACAATAGCTATCACTTGCTTATTTATCCCACGCATAAAACCCAACTGTTGTGCATTGGTAAAAACTGCCAGTAGTTATAAGGCAGGGTCTCGATTTTGTCATGGAAGCCTCCAGCGCTGAAATACTGGGCTTCCCATTGCCTTGCGTCCCTCCTGTTCTTGTAGTCATTGTGTTATACAGACTACCTGCGATCCTGGCCACTTTTACTGTGCAGAAGGGTATTAGCATCAAGCAGTTGTTTCATTTGCAAGGAGGGATAGGCCTGATCCAAGCCTGCCCCACACTTTCAGTCCTGCAAATCCATAATAAAAGCAGGATCCCTCTTTCCTGCTGGCATCAGGGCTGCTTATAAGTTGGACTGAAACCTACATCCGAAAGAGCTCAGAAATCTGGTGAGCGTTAGAGCCAGCCTGAGATCCCTGCACCCTTGGCCGAGATCTTGCACGTTTGTCCCACCTGAGAACTAAAGCCCGCACAAGAGCTTAGCATCTCGGCTTTTCCTCTCTGCGTTTTAACATCGTTCACGCAGTGGAAGGAAAGAGTGTGCACTTGATACCTCAGCAGCTGCCAAAACCACTCCTTAAAGACCTATTCCTGTAGCTGCGAGTTCCTGGTCTAAGGCTCTGTTTGATTTCTGACCTTTGCTCCTCTGCTTTTCAATCAGACCTGCAGCTCAAAGCATAACAACTAATTCCCTTCTCCCCCACGCTCCCTTTTATTTCATTTCATTTTACTTTATTTTATTTTATTGCTCTCAGCATCTCTTGAAGGCAACTAGAGACGCAGGATAAACCACGACAAACGTGGGGTCAGATTTTGCGACATGCGGCCACCCGCAGGGTCAAATATTTCTGAGCCTCCCAATGGCTTGGACTCAGGACTGAATAACAGCCTGAAGGGAGCGGCGGTTCTTAAGTCTTTAAACCCATTTTCCCATCCCCAAATTGAACACACTGGATGGCCGGGGCATGCACAAGTATGAGGAGTGTGCAAGTGTGCAGTTATCTGTTACGCACAATCATTGACCCATTCGGTGATCCTAGGTTTCCGCGAACAAAAGGATGCCAAGAAAAGTTTTATGCAAACAGCCAGGGGGGGGTTGTTCTCTGTGTATCAAGTGACAAGATTTATTTTATACAGGGTAATTCCCAGCAGAGAAAAGGGCTTTTATTTCCTTGTAGAAATGAAAGGTGTTCTGTTGTGCTTTCTTCTTCCTGCTGTAATATCTAATTGCTCAAGGGCTACTTGACTGTGGCTAATAATTAACTCCTGCAGCAAGAAAAATGCCCTTCAGTAGTTATCCCAGAAGAATCCAGTACGATAAACT
Source organism: Caiman crocodilus (assembly GCA_030014935.1). Classification (NCBI taxonomy): domain Eukaryota; kingdom Metazoa; phylum Chordata; order Crocodylia; family Alligatoridae; genus Caiman; species Caiman crocodilus. The sequence continues at coordinate 8,336,167 of JAGPOW010003356.1, read as the reverse complement.
TGACCCACTTGACTGTAGAAAGCGAATGACACAACACCAAAGAAAGACCCTGCTGCTTCCAGCAGTTGCAGCATCTTTTTGCAGCTGGCTTGGGAGGCCTTGTGCTTCTCTTGCCTGGGAGAAGTGGGGAAAAGCTGGGACCTCTAATCATCCTTTTTCTTTCTTTGCCAAAAAAGATTAGAGAACCCAAAGGAGATGAAACGAGGGATGAAAAACCTGGGGCATCACCAGCTAGATGGACTCCATCACAGTCCATTGTTCTGGGCTTTTTTTATTGTAGATATTAGTTAGGTAGCAAGGGAGCATCAATAACTGTGTGTGAATTGCTTGCAATAAAGCTGTGCCCTGATATGAGGGACGAGAGCGTCGATGTAATTTTGCGGTTTGCACGCCTCTGCTGTGCTAATTGCCTCTCATCATCTGTGTGTGTGCCGGGGCTTTCCAAAACCTGTACGTGCATGCTTGTACATGCAAGCACATTTATTAGGACTGAAACAACCGCTGCATGACTCTGCCAAGTCCAGAGCCTCCATCATAAGAGCAAAGACTGATCCTTAGACTTAACGTTCCTGGAAAGCCCCTCTTCTGCTGTTCCTCCCATGCCATACCCAGGAGTGAGGCCATTTCCCAGGTTGGGACATATGACATAAGAAGGGTTTGCTGCTAAGTTTGCACTACCCAGGACCAGCCAGGCTGCTGGAAGAGCATTTTCTCAGTCCTCTGCTGCTGAAAGGTCTCTTGCTGGTGGATTTGCTGCCTATGATCCACGTAAGGCTGAACTTCAGAGCACCGGAGAAAGGAAGCTATCGCAGCGCTGGTTTGAAGGGGAAAGTAAGTACAGCGGAAATGTGCTAAACTTGCCTGCTTGTGCAGAGCAGGGGCTCTCAAACGGGAGGGTGAGAAGGTGAGGCCGCAAGGATGCTGCAGGTGGGACCCAAGAGGGCTCAACCATGGGGGAAAGCCGTCTGTGTGGTGCATTCAGGATGTGAGGTAGTGGGTTTATACTAACCCTGGCGCAGGTTTGCTTCAGGACACGGCGTAGCCTTTGACAACCAGAATACACCTTTGCCCTTGGGGTGTGGGAGGAGAGGGCAAATCTTAGACCGCGTTCTGCCACCTTAAAGCCAGTCCATGCGTGCCGGACTTGTGTTAAAGGTATAGACTGGTTTGGTGTGCCTAATTTGTGCTCTGTTGTGGTTTCCAAATAGGCTCACTTATACCGGTAAAAGTGTAATGTGTACCTGGCCTGACTGTGTGTTTGTGCGCTGCTGCCGTTGTTGGGACAGCCAGCCCGAGGCAACACCTGCCTCAACAGCTCGCTGCAGGGAATGCAGGAAACGGTGACGGAGGACACCGAAGAGGGTCTGTCAAGTGAGGTGTGTTTGTGCCCAAAGTGTACCCTACCGCTCAACAGCAAAGAGAATTTTTCTATCTAGGTTTGTCAGGAGAACAAGAGGAGAAGGAGCCTTCCCCTACTAAGAAATATTGTGGGATGGTGGTGGTGGTGGTGGTGGTGGGGAAACCTTTACCCCTTTGCACGCAACAGTAAAGCTGTCTTTGACCTGGCAGGAGGCTGCAGGGGGATAACCTGACATGGGGGACGTTTCTGACGACCCTCTCATTAGCGCTTGGCTAATCCCTTCTAAAAGCTGCCAGGGGAAGCTGAGCTGGATTGCCCTATCTGAAATGAACTCTGCACACCCCTTGGCAGTAGCCATGCATGCCCCTGGCATCCCAGAGCCTCGGGACCCTGTGCAAGCATCGATCGTTGGGTTAATTCTGAGCATGATCGTGGTGGGTGGCAGGTGGTGCTGGGCAACTCGCTGCATTTTTCCAGTTCCATTTCCTCCTCCTTGCACCTATGCAGATGCATGGCTGCTTCTGCACGTCCCTGGCCGTTCGCAGATCAAGACTGGCACGACCTGGGGGAAGCAGGACAGCTTGAGGGGCTGTTTGAGAGAGCGAGAGTGCTTTACTAGTTCAAACACCTGCCAGGCTGAGACTGGCCCAAAGTCACTAGCTGCCAGCGTGTGCTCCATCTGTAGCTGGTGAAGCGCTTCTACCCGCCACGATAGCCTGTGCTGCGGACGGTTCCAGGCCTGAAACGATGCTGTCACTCGCTGAAGGGCTCATGCTAGGCCAATGGCTCTCAGCCTTTTTTAAACTCCAGCCCCCCTCATTGCATTAGACTCAAGGTCCCTCTCAAAAACAAATCTCAGCTCTTAGCTTTTTGCTCGTTTTTTCTCTGCCAATTAATAATAGAGCAATTCTTCTGTTGCAAAGAGTTCCCAAAGATCACAGCAGGGCAGGATGTTTGTAACACCCTGGATTCCTCATTTAAAACCTCTTGTGAACTGTGTAGGTGTTTGCACACTTAACAGATAAAGTGCAAGGAGTGTGTGGTACCCCACAGGGTTGTTGGTTGTTGCCGTGTTGGTCTAAGGGCATAGCAGACAAGGTCCTTTGGGTAGGTGTGATATTTGCTCTTAGGCTCCCTAAATAGTTGGAACAATTGTTCTTTGCAGGTCACACAATTCACCAGCAGACTCCCTCTGTGCCTGAAGAAGGGCTTTTGTGTCTGGAAGCTTGCAAAGAACATTTCCCCCAACTTTTTAGTTGCTCTAATAAAAGCTGTCACAGCTGCCCAAAGAAGTGTATATGCCTGGTACCCCACACTACCTTTAAAAGGAACGTGCGGCCCCTGGTTGAGAATTGCTGCTGCACATTTAATTGTGACACGCCGCAGGGGCATGGTGAGAAGCCTGCACAGGCTCCTGTCTGCATGGCCAGCACCTTTCCCCAGCACTGAAGTCACTTGCAAGAAGACCTCTAAAACCAAATGTCATTTAAAATCCCAAGGGATATCTCCTTGGAGGCTGGTCAACTGCCTTGCAATTGAAGCTAAAAAGGAACGAAAGAAACAAAGGGGTCGGTTTCCCCTCAGGGTGTAGGGAGACAGCAGGGCTCTTCGGCCAGCTAACACGCACGCAGAGCAGGGGGAAGAAGCTGTGATGTGCACCATCGACGCTGGTGACCCTTACCTGCGGTCCTCCTCCAGCTCCGGGCTGTCAGCTGGGCTGGACGAGGGAATGGCGCTAGTTTGTGTTCCTAATTATTTTTTTAGGTATTCTGATAAATCGTTCCAGCAAAAATGTTTGAAGAGAAACAAGGTGTGCAAGTTCCCGCAGACATGGTTTGACTCTCGGCAGTCTGGGGGAAACAGAAAGGGAAGCTTTAACGGCCGGAGCGTGTGCGGGTATGTCCTGAGGGCTTGGAACTTGCCCTCTGCCAAGCCATCAGCAAAGGGCCCTGGACGTCAGTGGATTCAGGCTAAGTGAGGATTTGGCCATAACTTTTTATTTTTCTTTCAAAAGCGCTCATCTGACTGTTGATTACGTAGGCTTTGATTCTGTTTGCTATCTACTGCATTACAGCTGGGCCGTGCGCCCTCGCCTCAGTTCTGCATGGTTTTTTCCAAGCCCCCAGTCCAGAAGCTTTGAAGCCCTGCTATGGGTAGCTTGTTGGATCAGAAACTTTTCTTTCTCTCGTACAAATGTCTACGTACCATGTCCAAGAAATGTGACTCTACCTGTGGGTACTTCGGGAATAAGCACCAGGCCACAGGGTGACATAGTCCATTCAGCTCCCCCACCCAGCCCAAGCAAGAGAGTTTCTCAGAGAGCCTTTCCCATTGCTTTGGCGATGAAACACCCCACTGTTTCCGCCAGCTTCATTCACGCTGGCCTTCGCTCTTCTGTCTCAGAGGCGTCTTTTAATTAGCATTCCAAACTATCCTTTATTTAATGCTCTGGGGTAATTTTTTACTACCCCACTACTGAGATCACATCAGAAATCAAACAAATAAAGAGTATGTGCAGAATTGCAACCCCCAGTCCTGCCAGTCTGGTCGGAGCAAAGGATGGAGAAATGCCATAATGAGGAGGATATGAGTCATTCTTGTTAAATAGATCTGGTTATCGGTGTGAACCCTGGCTTAAAATGGCCTGTGATTTACCTCTCTGCATTCCTGTTTTCCTTGGATGAGAGTGAAGTGAAGTTTGTTCTAACTTCCAAGAAGGCTAAAAGTTGCTTACTTCTTTACACATGAAAGGCTAATCCCTTCCTGATCACTTTAGGGGTAAGGGTTTGGACTGCAGTCAGGTTAGAATGACTTGGCGTTAAAAGGCATGAGATGCGTATTAGTGGAGATACGGGGGCAATTCTGGTCCGAGGGGTCTCATTACGGCCAGTGCGCAGCAAGTTGCTCTGTCCTTTTGGACGTTCCCACTGGAGACCTGTCTCAGCGAATCGCCCTTAATCCAGATGAACCGGCACACTTGCAGGAAACACTCTACAGGAATCTGCAGGACACGATCGGTCCTAATGATTGCCCACGTCGGTGATTTGACATGGTGGTGGTGCGCAGAAGTCCTATTCAAGGAGGATCTACTGTCTTAGGTATGGTGCAAACACAAAGCAGGAAGGGCACTTCTAGCACAGAGAAGCCAGTCCACCTTGGTTTCAAAACCATGCTTGTACTGTCTGAAAAACCCGTCAGAACAGCTCTAGGAAAGGGATCTTTTTGCACCAGATCTCTCACTGATCTATTAGCAACCCCCCCCTGCCCCCCCCCAGTAATTATCCTCATTAAAGAATTAGTGACCTGTCTGTGCCACTAATACCACAGGTGCTATCTGTGGGGCACTTCAAGCACCTACGCCCAAAGTTTTTGACTCTCAGCAAGACACGTGTTTGCTAGGATCTGAAGCTTGGTGCGTGACTCGGTGTCTCTCTCGGGGTGCGATCTGCAGTGCTGGGTCTTTCTGGATTACAGGTGCGTGTAAAGCGACTGAAGATGCTTCAGTACCCCCAGTCCAGCTACCTCGGTCTGTGTGTCATAGAGTGTGAGGTCTCCGGGACTCCAGTAACTGCACTGGGCTGAATTCCCATGCATCGCTGCGCTGTAGTCGCAGGAAATGCCAGGTTGACACTTCTTCTGTGCTACAATAAAGTACATGTAGCCGGTGGGGACAACAGTGTGAGGAGAGCTCGTGAAACGCTGCCAAGCCACTCTTAACAGCGTGGATGCAGACTAGGAGGTGGTCCTGCTCAACCCACCTGCATGGAGATGCACGGTGTTTCTGTGCCTAGAGCAGGGGGTTAGATGTCAGGCAGGACTCCTGTTGTCTCTCATCGCTGTCGCTAACCTCTGCTAAAATACACTTAAGTCCCTCAACATCCCTGGAAGAATAACACATGCTCAGGGCTTGTCTGCATGAAGAAGTTGGTGCACAATAGGCTTAGATGTGAGTTTGCTGCACTAGCCCCTTTGCACTGATCCGCTGGAGGGACTCTCTGCGTGCAGGAGGAATGCAAAGTGCCTTACTCCACTTCTCAGCAAGTTCATGTGGAGTAGCTCTAGTGGGGTGTGTGCCCTAGCTTCCTTGCACAGACACAAGCATTAGATACCAAGGTGGTGAGAGCTGTGTAGATTCCTAATAGCAGAGAACGGACTAACTACAGGACAGGGGTGGAAAAGAGAAAATTCCTTTGTGGGAATCTGTCTTTGCCTTGAAGCTTCCCATCTTTTTAACTTTTTTTTCCCCCTTTTCCTCAGATTGAATAAGAAATCCAGATGAAAAACCACTTCCCAGGGCTGTAGCCCAACCTCCAGCTAAACTAGCAATACTCTGTTGATCTCAGAGGAGGCACTCCAGCTGGGCCGCGGTGCATCGGAGATCTGGAACCTGGTCCCAGACTTAAACAACTCAGGGGTACTCAGTGACTCGTGTTGGAAAGGAAGAGTTCATTCCCAAACCCCCGTGACCAAGCACACGCACTGAACCCTACAGCAGTGCTACATGGCACAATGCAGCTAGTCTGCAGCCTGCACAGCCTCGTGCAATAATCATTAATTATTGCTCTTAACAATGGCTGATGTTGAGGGACCATGACTTGATCACCGAAGCTTTGAAAATGCAGTATGCAGCTGGTGATTTTACGATTTTTGGGAAAGCACAGTTTAAAACAACCTTTTGTCATGTTGGCCACATTTACCAGAAAGTGAATAAAGATCATCACTTCCTGGTGAGGGGCTAAGCCTTTGCGGTAATCCAGTTGGAGCCATTTGTATTTGATCCGCATTGCTGACTCAGGTAAATCAGGAAGGGGCACAAGTGACTCTAGTCAGCCCCACAGATAAGAAAGGAGCTGAGTTGAAGGCCCTTGCAAACTTTCAGATCTTTTTTGAGTATTGCACCAACTTCTGTAGCTATGCTAAACAGGATAAAACTGTTCTAGGCTGATTTTCTCTTACCACTGAATTTTGCCTCCAGTTCAACTAGAAGTTGGGCTTTATTGACCTTGAAAGAAAAGTCCATTTTCTGTGCACCGCAAAACATTAGCATGCCCGACGCTTTCAGTTATATTTCTGGAAGGTGAAACAGTCCAGAAGTCAGAACAAGATGATTAAAAAATGTCAAACATCAAATTCTAATGAATTCTTCCAGTCTCTGAGTTTGCAGGGTCCTTTATCCCAATTCAAAATATTTAAGAAATTAGGACATTATTCGTCTTCTTTTGTCTGACATTTTTGGATTACAACATTCACAAATTAATATCTAAATTTAATAACCCTTTGAGTGCTTCAGGGTGAGCTGCATGGATTCATTTTAGATCACCGTTAAATGATCTAATTGGGCAATTTCCCACAACGTGTTGCACTGTCTGAAAAATTGCACCGCTGTTGCAACCCAGATTTTTTTTTAGGACATTATTTTAGAACAGGAGTGTCTTTCCTCTGATGCCTTTGAAAGTAAGGTATGCTAAAGCAATGTAGCACGAGCAGGAACAGTGACTGGAACAACAGGACTTGTTCTCTACTGTTTTATTATTTAAGGTGCCACAGACTCTTCACTTTCCATCTACAAAGGCCCTGCAGGGTTTTGAGCACGACACATGTTGCTGCATGGGGACATTAGTGTGCAGTTAGTTCACAGGGGTGTGAATCTGTAGTTTGCTAGTGGCTGGACACCACCTGCCAGCACGTGCGCTCCTCGTAGACCCCCTTTGCAGGACGCGCTTTGTGCCATTTTCAGAGTGGAGTAAGTTACGCCCCACTTAGTGCTCCCGAGGAGTAGCCACCTGCGTAGAAGCAAGTTCTCATACACACCGCTGCAAAAATGTAGGAGGGTGAATACAGATGAGGAAAATCTAAGTTGAGGGCCTGATCCTGCACATCTTGGCTAGCATAACTAACCATTTTTTTCCCCCCAAAAAGACTGAAATGAGATAGGAGAGCATGTCAGACCAACCGGCCTCCAAGAGAAGCACTGATACAGCCTCAGATTGCTTTCACATCTAATGCAGTGTTTGAGCTAGCAGAGGATTCAGGACTACTTAAGACCAACTTCTAAAATCCAGGATGAAATCCTGAATGCTTTAATCACTTCTGCAGAGAATCTGTCGGGTGAGGAAAGACAGCCAGGTTTAGTGGCTCCCCAAGCATTAGAGCATGGCAGCCAAGTACTAGAAACAAGGAGGGACTCCAGGATTAAAAGCATCCAGGGTCTGAACATGAAAGGCAAGTAAACTCTAAGTAGAAGCAAGGCAATAAGAACAAGGCAAACCAATGGCCACGCTTCATTTTTTTTCCTCCCTTTTTTGTGATACCTAATGCTCAAAGTTGTGTCCGCACACATGGAAACTTCAGCCCTGCTTTGGTGGCAGATGTTATTATGCATATTCTCCAGGTAGGTGAAGTGAGGCACAGTGTGGTAGTCACTTTTCCACGGTCATTGGCAGAGTATGTGCAAGGCTTGACTTCCCGTCTCGAGCTATAACCCCCGAACAGCATCCTCCTCCACAGCACACTGCATTCTTAGCTTCTGAGAATTAAGCCAATGGCCACTTCTATATATAATGCAGTGGAAAATTGGCTGTATCAGTGGGACCATCCTTCTGGGCACATGGAATAATGACCCTACCTATGGACAAAATATTTCCAATGCATTTCATGGGGTGATGAATAAGAATTCCCCCTCCTTTTCCTACCCCACCCAAAACCTAAGAGTTCAAGCCGACCTGAGTACCCACGAAAGAGAAGAAGTATGTCATCTTCTGAATCGGTGGCCCTTTTACAATAGAAGACAAACAGCAACCACTAAATGGTAATGTGCTGAAGAGACCGGGTCTGAGAAGATTTTACTGAGGTGCCTCAGGAGTTACTATACAGTTCACGGTCTGCTTTTCGTATTGTGGGGGCTTCTCTAGCACCAAGCACCTTAGTTTCTATGCACTTACAGGATACCATCAATATTTTACCTTTTGGCATCATTACCAGGTGTACCTGTAATAGTGAGCTCTCCGCACCAAACAAGAACAGAATACAGGGTTGGGAGGAGAATGCCTCGATGACCCGGTTTTGTGCGCAGCCTAAAAGACTCGTTTGGAGCCTCTCAGCTGGTCCTTTTGCTTCTGGAGTTCTGCTTCTGTTCTGGTAAGCTGCTTTATTTATGAAGGGAACGGATTTATAGGTGGCGAATGCCATTGAAATGCAGAGCAGGTTATGCTAGTCATACCGCTGTCGATTGCACAGTAAAAAGTTTGCTAACTCAAGTTACAAAAAGAGTGAATATTTTTAGGGGCAAATTAAAAAAAATATGCGTATGCTGTTGCTTCTCTGCACTCTAAATCACATGGATCTATAACTGTATAAGCGTGTTTCCTGAGCTGAGCAATTGCTCTGAGCTGCAGTAAAAAAGCTTTTTGATCTATGTGGGATTATGTGATGATAGGGAGTATAATGAACTTTCTCTTTTCATAGGAGATGATAATGCACGACTTACTCATTGATCACACTTCCATGCCTGCCTGTCTGGCTATGGAACAAACCTTGATTAAGATTTTCAGCGCTGACTCAGTGCATCTCCCATTGAAAATAGCAGGACCTGCGTGGCTGCATTCCTTGCCTGGCTTTACAAATCACCCCGTAGAGAAATATGGTGCAAGACACACGATTCAAAAAGCTGAACAAACTCAGGATTGATTTGCAGTGTTTTGGGTCATTACTTAGAATGCAATGTCCCTTTTTTTTTTTCTATAAGGGAAAGAAATATAACGGTTGCAGAAAGAAATATGAAAGTCCTGCACTTTGAAACCTGCCACCCTCCACTGAAATCCATGCCACATCTGGCTAGCTAGGCACACCGTGGAGAAGGATCCCTGAGTTCATTCAGACTGGAAGTCCTACCAGAGTCCCGTTTCTGCATTTCACACCAGCAATACCAGGGATATTAGAGTTCAGGAAGACAATGAATAAGTACTACTCACTCTCCTGTGAGGCGGGATCTGCTGGCTATGTGGTGATCCTTCGCTGTTCTGTTAGTCGGATCTCTTCAGCTCTGCGAGCCTTACAGGTGAGTGACCTCTAAGGCTCTCCAGCTTGTGTGGTTGCGTGTCCTGCCTCCCTCTGCCAGCAGGACACTGAAGACTGTAAGAACAGAAACTGGTTTAAATACTGCTCTCCACTGTAGCCCTGGACTTCTACCTGTTGAGTCTTCTTAAAGAAATATCCTCCAAAGAGGCATGCAGGTAGGAACATCTCATGTGACCGTGGGTTGGCCAATCTGCCTTTTGATTTTGCTGAATGTTGCTTGCTTGCCTGTTTACACTGGCACTTACTTTCTGATTCTATTTCCAACAGTCCAGTGATGGCAAGGCAGCTGCTAGCAGGACGAGATTGCTCAAGAGCAAGACTGTGACCATGCCTCCCCGGACCGCCACCATCAGGGAAGGAATGGGGGCAGAAGGAGGGCGGTTTTGAGCTAGGTTTAAGGCCTTGCTTTGGGAGCTCACCTGGGCCACCCATACAGAAGAGTCGTGTCTTCTCCTTTCATCCAGGTCCTGACTTCCACAGCCTATACATAGTGGGCCAGCAGCAAGAAAGAGGCTTGCCTTTCTACTTGCACAAGTCTCCAAAAGTTCCCCACAGACTTTGGGATGGCGCTCTGCCCAGAGGTGACCAAGTGCACGGTGCAGGCCTCTCTTCTCAACTTGAAGCTGCTCAACTGCATGAAAAAGCCAAAATAGAGCGTGCTTTTTCCTTATCGTGTTCCCAAAGTGTTGCTAGCTATCACAGATGGGCAGGAAGGGATGAATGGGAGCAGAGGTGTCCCGTTGGGAGGTGCCTTACCCGATGGCCAGGCTGAGGTTCCCAGATCCCAAAATGGGTCCTGACGAGGTTCAGTCCCAGTCTTGCTGATGAAGCGAATGCCAACGGGACTCCCTGGGAGATGAGGCAGACCAGTGCTTCTGTCCCCTTTCTCCCAGTCCCAGGAGAGCAGCTCGCATCCTGCAGCAGCAAGGGACTTGCAAGGGCACATGCGTCTCCCCTGGGGGATGATTATTTTTTGATTAAACAGTAAATTTACCGCAAAATGGAGCTTGGGAAAGATTGCATCTGCGCAGAGGCAGGCTGAACGTTTCATAGCAAACGTTTCTACAGGAAACAACACAAGCGGGGGTGTGAAAACCCTGAAATATTCTGTTTTGTTTCCTTTTGGCATTGCCTAATAGAATCTTTTTGCTCTGAAATGGCTTCTTTTTTTCTTAAAACAGAAAGACAGATAGGTTTAATAACTCCCAAACGGAAGGAAACTATTTAGTTTTGAGAAACATTGTTGGTCGACCAAAAGGGGTTAGTATTCCCCCCTCCCAAAAACCCCCAAACATTTCTGGTTTGACCTGAACCAGTGTTTTTTCCAGTCCATTTCCCCCCCAGTTAATCATGTAACTAAAAAGGCAGTTCATTGCCCAGCCTTGGCTGTTTCCTTATGCAGCAGCAAGGAAGGTGCAGGCCTGGCTTGACCTGTCATCGCCTATCTCATTAGACTGATTTCTACCGAGCATCACAACGGTTGCCCCCGCGCAGCTCCAGTCCTTCTGCGTGTGTGCGTGTGCATGGGCGGGGGGGCTCTGAGATTGCAGGGATCAGCATGTCGGGCCTCCGAAGTCATGATGCTACGGCGCAGCGATGAGCAGCGCTATTAATAGGGCAGCCCCAGACAAAACTGCGAAGTGAAATCAGACTGCAGCAGGAGATGGGGAAGAAGAGAGCGGGGGGAGCCGTGATACATGTGCCACGGCCGTGACAGCTCAGGATTTCATCTGAGGATGAGGAAGTTACGAGATCGTGGGACGAGTATTTGGTGCTCGCGCTGGGTAGTGGGTCCCGCTGCTTTATTGCCTCACAGCTCAGTACGGAGGGAATTAGGAAATCTCAGGTTGCTTTACAGCTGCTGCTGGTCTTCGCAAACCAGTGTCATTCTGCCTTTTTTCCACCCACAGAGACCAACTGGCAGCACGTGGGGCCTTTCCGCATAAGCAGGCAGGGGCACATCCTGTACGGTGCTGACACACCGACAGCGCGTCCCGAAAGACAAATAACAAGGGAATTTTACCCAAGCGCCTCCATGCTGCCCCGCTGGGGAAGGAGGCGTCAGGTGAAGATCCCACGCTGAGTCCAGCGATGCCTGAAACCCAGCAGACTAAGGCCAATGAAGATGAGTGATCCCTTGGCGAGGGATCAGACATTACATTGCTTTATCCAGAGATTAACAATGCAAAAACCATTTTAGCAGTTCATTTAAAAAGGGCCCCGAAGCCTTGCTTCCACAAAGTTCCCGGCAAAACGTTGTCCTGATCTAGCTCAGTTATTCCCTCCAGACAAGAGGAGTGCATTTTATATATTTCTGTGTATTTCTATATACTTGGCTTTCCCCCGCAGCCAGTGGTCGATAGAGGCACCTTAGTTTCAGTTCTGCAGCTCCATACGGCAGACACCAGCGACTGGGTTTATTCTTGCATGCAATGTGTGTGGAAATCTTGGCTCTCTAGGGAGAGAAGACTTGCGAGGTGCGGCACCCAGGGCATTTGTGCACTTATCGGGAGCCCTGCAGTCCTCTCTTTACCTGCACAACAAATGCACTGATAACAGCACTGATGTTACCCCTGCTTCCCTGCCAACATGTCTCAGCAAAGACCTGGAGGGGAACATCAATGGGGAGATTTTTTTTCTAACCTTCAAAACACCTTTAATGTATTTCTCGTGTGAGAAGAGCTGCATTTTGTCAGTGAATGAAAAAATGTCCACAGTTCTTTAACGTACTCCGTTTCCAGGGCATTTTGTCTTTTAACATTAGATTTTTCTGCACCTGTTTCTTGGTAATAAGATGGCATGAAAAAAATTCTCCCTCTGCAGCCTGAAAAGACAAACCATTCTGGCTTTTAACCTACCAGGATACATCACTTTACAGCTCTGTTCTAACTCGACCAAGCATTTATAGGTTTGGACACTGACATTTTTGGACCCATGTAATCCAGGAGGCCAGCTTGAACGAATGATTATTGTGATCCCTTTAGATCTTAAAGTCTTAATGAGTTGTGGTGAAGAAAGGATCAAGTTGGAAGACACATGAAGGTGCCTTTAGCTCAAGACCTGAATGGTGTTGCACGCTTGTCAGTGTTACACACTCCTGTGGCTTCATTTGAGGACCAGACTGCTCCTGCCATAAGTGTAGACTAAAAGTCTTAACAGAATCCCATTTTGGGACACTTCTGTCGGGAGGGGTAAGAGTTGTATTATTTGGGAGGGTCCTGTTGGCCTGGAGAAGGGAAATGCCCTTCCCTGTGGATCGACACTAGCCTACCTGCCACGCAATAGGGTTGTATGTGCAAGGAACAGCCTAGCCCCACTGTAAGGTTAATCTAGTCCCTAGGCAGTAGTTTGCAGCAGATTAGACCCATCAGGATCCATGTGTTGGGCCTTGGACAAGTAGCAGAGTCCTCCGTAGCACTGGCCAGGCCATTCCCAAGCAGGCTTGCTTTTCATTTCACTCTGAAAATGAGTTTATCCACAGAGTGTGAGTGATTCAATAGTTTGCAACCGGCAGCAGTTTGGCCTTGTGCGGGGCGGGAGGTGCACTAAAGGGCCAGAGCAGGCTCGGAGCAGGAAGCCAGCCCAGGGGGGCCTGTGATTATCTTGCACAGCCACGTGACAACACTTTGGTATGAGGGACTCTCCTCTACACCTGGTTTCTGAGCTATTTCCTGCCCCTCACACTTCTCGCTCTTAAAATCTCCAGAGAAGGTGAGCCATTGTCTCTGAACGCAGCGGAGTTCCAGCAAGATATTTGCATGTTTTAACAGACAAGGAAATGTCTTCCTGCCAAGTCGCAGGCTTCCAAAGCACTTTGGCATCTCCAGAGCACAAACAAAGCCCGGGAACTGGCTCGCCGTGCACAGCCCAGCCTGCGGCGTGGCCCCGCACCTGTGCAGCCATCGCGTGCGTCTGAGCCCGCTGGTTTGAAGTCCCTCCGTGAACCTTGGGGGACCTGAGCACGGGAGATGAATTCAAACCAAGGTCTCTTATTTAGGTCTCCATAAACTCGAGTGCCTTTGAGATGCCGGATCTCTGATCTGGTTTCAGTATTGCCCAAAAAACAAGGTGGATGAGGATTTCGAAACGCCAAAGCCACCCCTTAGGTTTTGCCTAATGCTAAGGCAAATAAACAGCGTTTCACCTGCCGGTGTACTCAAGTTTGCCACCTACGCATAATATTTATAGGTAATGTGCTCCGTGGATACATCCGTGTTCGCCATGCAGTCCCCTAGCCATAGCCTTCAACTGCGAATGTTCTGCCTTCAGATAAACGTGCCACACCATAGAAGTTACCTGTAGAAATGTTTGGCTATAGCACTTTGCTTTATTCGTTTTCTTAACAAGCACTTCTCCTATAAACGACATTTCTCAGCCTAAGAGTCATCTATTACACAAAAGCACAGTTATAATGTATTAAATGAAATGCAGTCTTTTGAAACGGAAATAAGTTTAAAAAGTCTGCTGTGCCGCATGCAAGGTGGTGTGTGTGCATATATATTTTAAGCTGACCACCAGGCTTATGTATGCTAGCCTCGGAAAGGAAGGGAGCCCTGCTTGCTCTCCCTTGAGCCTTGATAGACGCCGTTGAGAAAACAACGTTTCTTTTTTCATAGGATACCTGAAAGAAAGGAGAAACAGAGCAAAATGTCACTGTTTCTGGCTAACATGGTTTTCACTGTTGCATTTCCAGGTGCCTAACGTAAGCCACTTTCAAGGGTGCTTGTTTTCAGCAAGTACTGAGCAGGTGTCCTCAGGCCTTGTCCAGGAGCCTTGCTATGCCCCCCCAATCAGTGGGTAGCTCTAAAAAGAAACAAAAAACCCCTCTTTTCACTTTCTAGAATCCTGAAAAGCTGTGAAATACTGTTCCTTTTATGATCGTATTTTCTTTCCCCAGAGTCATAGTTCCAAAGAGAAACTTTTTTTTGAAGACCTAAATGTTAGATAAAATAGACACTCCTTTTTTAAGACGGACTATTTTATTCTAAACAAATGTCCTGAACCTGTAGGGTTATTTTACTCTGTGCAGGATAGTCCAGATCTCAGGCGTGACCAAAATGAAGTGTAGCTTTCTTCTCTGGGAGCCTACACTACATTTTCAAATCTTTTGTTTCATTGCCTAATCGTCATTAAATGTTATAGCACCGATTTATCCGGATTCCTTGGCAGCTTTGAAGAACCTCTGCCTACGTCAGTAGAAGATGAGTGATTTGTGCGTGAAGTTACTGGAAGTTTTGGCATTGTCTTTCCTAGGAGCAGACACGCGAACAAGCTCCTGGCTTGCCTCAAGACAGTAGTTGGTTCAGTTTGACAAAATGCTGCCCTTGGGACAAATGTCTCATTGGGTGCAAATGGATTTGCAGGACTCAGATGGAGTTCTGCCTGTCTCTTGACACCAGTGGTTTTCAACCTGTTTTCATTTGCGGACCCTTAAACTATTTTGAATGGAGGTATGGACCCCCTTAAATTGTAAGTTTGGGCATTCGCATACTTTTGATTGATAATAGTCATCTTTCATGGATCCCTTCGACATAGTCTGCGGACTCCCAGGGGGTCCAGAGACCACACGTTGAAAACCACTGGTTTACACCACCGGAGAGAATGAGTTTGTATCATTTTGCATACAGGACACCGAATGCCATCACATTTTTCAAATGCACTGCAAGATTTCATGTGTTTTGGCTGTATCTCAAAGTTGAGGCATAAACGTCACTGAGATCAAATGCCTCAAACCAACAGTTCTTTAAAATATTTCAGTTTGCTCAGCTGTTTCCTCGGTAAGCCTACACCCAAGGCTAGGAGTATTCCAAGAAAACCCCGTGACTTTTTAACGTTGCTAGAACAACAGGGGGTTGCACATGGCCTATTCTCCCTGGATCCTCCAGTAGTTGTGCAGAATATTCTGCAGGCAGAACGAGAGTAAAAGGAATGATTGCAATGCAATAAATAAGAATTGCTTATTTGTCATATCGGAATACGTCACAAGCAATTAAATATTATTAAAATGCCTGGAGCAGGAAGTGAGATAAATCGGAAGCTTTGAAAGAGCACAATATAATCAATGCAACAATAAACATGTAAACTGAACACGGGGCCTCCAAATCTGTTGAAATCCATGAGCCAAAGTCACTTTACAAGGCCAGGAAAGGAGGAAGCAGATTTTCCATTCCGGTCCCGAAACGACAATCTTGGATAAGCACTGCAAACCTGGTATCTGCTCTGTGGCGCTATTGATTATGTATTACACATGAGCAAGCCAATATCAGATATTCCATTAAGATTTAAAACATAACCGTGCACACCCGTGGCATGCAGCTCCATTCCTCCAGTTCTCT
>JAGPOW010003356.1:8265355-8318928 GCA_030014935.1 Caiman crocodilus | reverse complement strand
AGGTGGAGGTTTCTTCTCTGACGGCCTACACTAAACTCACTACAAAGTGCTTGCTCATCTCTGCAAACGTGGTGGCTCTTCAGAGTTTTAAAAGTATAGCACGTGGAAAACACCCCAAATCACCCCCGGGGTGTTGCCCGTTACACTTACTCTTCTTTTGCAGCTTTACTTTGATGAGGACAACAACACCAGCAAGAAGCAGCAGCACAAGGAGAGCTGGTAACACAGCTGAAAGGAACAGTGAACCACTTGATGAGCTGCAAAGATAAGTCATAAGAGTTACGTGGGACTTTGTGCCATGTACGAGGCACATAAAGCACTTGAACGAAGGCTTGGTCTTTACATGGAAGAGTGTTAAAAAAAAAAGCGGGGGGGGTCATACATTTTCTCTCGCAATCCAGGAACAGTTAACAAAGTCAAGCAGAGAGTAAATCGTTCGATCTAGGTTTTGATCATGAGGAAGTAATTTCTGTAGCTACCTAGAACTGTGCCCTACTCCATGGGTTTTATAGGGCTTGGGTGAATTGCCCCCTTAAAAACTGAAATGGGTTCCTCCCAGTTTCCGGGCTGGGTTACTGCCCTGTCTATCTAGGTTTGTATGCCATTCCCACCACCGTGGTGGAGGAGTGTCTTCTTGCAAAATGCCATGGGTGCCATCAAGTTGCAAATCCCCAGGGCATACGCTGGGCTTGCTACTATCCAGAAAGCTGGCTCTTCATTAGATAACAACTCAATGCTTATTTTATAATGGGTAACAACTGTCCCTGCTGCCTGCGGTTCAAGGAGGGAAGAGGTCTGAGGGAGGCAGCCACAGTGACGTGTTGTAGGATATGGCTGTGCTAGTTCCTAGCGTGTGTAGGCAGCGTGGTCTCCCTTCATTCCTTGCCTATGCTGGCGTCCCTGAGCGTGTAAAGCAGAGGAAGGGTCATTTCCCTTGCCGCGGTGCTGCAGCCGCATCGGGTGTGGTGTGATGCAACGGCAGCTCACGGCGACGCTACATAACCGTGCAGGAGAGGAAGCGAAGAAGAATACCGCACTCGGTTTAAAGCGTACGGGGAGGCAGGATCTCAGCCTGGTCCCTGGAGTTAGCAATTCCGCTTCTGTAGCAAAGTGACATGAAGTCATTACTGACAAAAATCATTCAAATCTTCCAAAGGCCTCGGGGTTAAGGGTTACTGACTGGCGGTGGAGAAGGCAGTATGGTGGCTCCCGAATCGGGGACACGAGGCTTGCTATACGAGATCAGGGAGCAGCACTGCATCTCGCCCCGAACCGAACCTCCCACAACAGCCAGCACCAGCTAGTTGAGAAGAAAGCATGAGAACGGCTCCAAAGGCAAATATGGATCATTTGAGCTGTTACTTCTTCTCTTACTTACTAATCTATAGACTGGATTCAGCCCTGTAGCAATAGACCTGGTGTCCCTGACAAATACTGTGAGCATTAGCTATTATATTAGCCAGGTGTTCCTTTATCCCATAAAAATGTCCCCTCCCTTTGGCCTCAGCGTCTGCTCCCAGCAGTGAGATCCACGGTGCGATTACACCTGGGGCGAGAGAGTATTTCTGAACTTGCCACCGTTTTAATCACTGCCGATGTCCCCTTGTTCTCAGCCTCTGAGACCGGACAAGTGAAGTCCCTGATCTATCTATTCAACACTGTACAGATGATATATGCCTGCCTCTGACTTGTCTCTTTCCTAGTCCTGCATATTTTATGAAAGGGGAGTGCAGCGATTGCAGAATTAGATGGGAGTTACTCTTTCTTCCCTGGGTACCAGAGGATTTCAAACAAATCCAAAGGAGCTCATCATCTATCCTGTGGGCAGTGCTTGTTCAGGATCTTACCTTTCGCTGTAGGCTTCCTGACTGGGAGTTACAAGTCTGTGGGAAGTGGTCGCTGTTCCCAAAGGCCTCTCGGTAACCGTGCTTGCCGGGTATGTGAGGTCTGCGATGCTTGTGTGGCTGGGGATGCTGTGGAGGACAGGAGTTGCCGCCCCGTGTGCTCTTGTTGCTGCTGCTATAGTTGCTGCTGACCCTGTTGCTGCTCCTTTGGCTCCTGTGGATGCTGCTACTGGCCTTGTTGCTGCTCCTTTAGCACTTGTGGTTGCCGCCGCTGACGCTGGTGCTGCCCCTTTGGCTCTTGTTGCTGATGTGGGGCTTGCAGGTGCAGAGGTCTGTGACTCTAGTGAAGAGTAGGATGGTAACAAAGAGCACACGTTTAGTGCAGGGACAGAAGACTGGCCCTGTGCCGGTCTGATGCCTGGGCTCTGTCTCGGTGAAATGCACAGTGCATGCTTGCCAGTAACGTTCTCCCAAAGCTGGAGGATGCAGCTTTCACATTTAGCTTCAGGACTGCATCGGTGTGGGGACAGGACCCGGCACAACGAGCCCTGCCTGGGGCTCTGGGCACCACTGTATTGGAAGCAGTAAAAAATGAATGCTATTATCTCCCCTTGGGGAGGGACTGCCACTCAGACCCTTCCATTGACACTCCTGATTCTCATTAGTATCTTCAAAAATCTCCCCCTTAAGCTCTAGAAAACCTCTCGCCGTATGCCTCATGGGCCAAGGCAGAGTACGAAGCAGAGGTTTTTGGGCCGCGGGTCTTTTTTAGTGCCTGCACAGGTGATGGCCCAAAGGCTATGAAAATGCAGAATGAGACTGAGAGAAGAGGCTCTCAGCCACTGTGGCCAGCACCCCTTCAACACGTACCATTTTCGATGTATAACATGACGGAAAATGTCTGCTCCGTGTTTCCATCTCTAGCCCCACACCAATACCATCCTTCATCCTTTTCTCTCAGGCGGCTCATCACGATTGTGTAAGTTCCATTTTTCGGGTTATCGCTGACTATCCTTGTTCTTCCTCTAAACGCATCATTTACAAATCCCTGGGTATCCACCACGAGGCGGCATGCTGCCTTCTCCCACTTGCACCAGTATTTCGTCTCATAATCCTTTTGGGGATCATAGTGGCACACAGCAGACACCGAGCCACCTACAACTCCACTCAAGTGTTTCAATTGCTTGGGGATGGTTGCATCTGGCGGTGGAGAAGAAACTGGGTAAGCGGCTTAGCCCAAACTACTGTGAATCCTGCCCCCCGAAAAAACAATATATGCCGGATTTTGGAACATGGCTGCAAATGCAGACGCCGTTCAGCAAAGAAGGACCTAGAGCAGCTCCGAACCATTAACTGCTCTTTCTTCCCAGCCTTACCTTCAGTGAGCTGGAGGTCGATGGTTTCTGTGTCTTGGGAATCGCTTGGCGTTCCCGTCCCACACTTATACAGCCCAGAATCCTCTGGTTTTAGTCCATTTATCAAGATGTTAAAAGTCCCGGAGCTCTCCTGGTGGGTAATGACGATTCTCCCGTCGTAATTGTTGCTCACGTAACCGTCCGTGTCTGCTATGAGAGAACAGCCCCTTTTTCCCAGTCTACACCAAAAGCTCCTTTCACTGCCTTTGACGTTTTCCGTGGGACACTGGATCGTCACGGATCCTCTGGGCTCCCCAAGCACCAGTGTGGGTGATTTTGGCACGATGGGATCTGTTGGGAGAGAACAGAGCAGAACACAGTAAGGAGCCGCTGGGAGCAGCTTCCCTTCTTAGCCGTTTCATATTTCCTAAGAGTGAGTTTTGGTCAATCTCTGGGCACATTTATTAAAGAAAAGAAAAGAAATTCTCTTCTAATCTCAGAAGGAAATGACTGTTCTCAGCAAAGGGGAGGAAGAGCGTGACCAAGCCAAGTTGATGCAACCACCGGTGCCTTAGACTGAGGGCATTGTGAGCCACCACTAGAACGCGTGGCTCCAAACACCATAAATTGGGCATGGGGGTTTTCCAAGTGTGGGTTTGTAGGCTCGGAGGAGAGACCTGAATCTACACGCTTGCAATCAGTCGGCTCTGAAAGCAGCCAGCTACTGTACCATCCAACACCGTGAGGTTTACGCTGATAAATAAGCCTCTGTTGGTAATGCCGATGCCACATCTGTAGATCCCGCTGTCGTTCGTCCTCAGGTTGGTCATTCGCAGGATGGCTGAGCTGTTCCGAGGGAAGTCGATGATTTCTGCTCGGTTTTTGTACTCTTCGGAGATGTAACTGTTGGTAGAAACGATGGTGTTGCACACTTTGGCGGCGGACACTTTACACCAAAACTTCCGGTCGTGCCTGTTGGCTGGAGTCTTTGGATACAAACACGGGATGGTGACTGACTCTCCAACCCCCGCTGTCAACAGCCTGGGCCCGTTCATGGCACCTGAAACTGTTTGTCCAAAGAAAGGTAGACAGTGCATTAGCCAAAGAGCTGGCCAGAGGGTATAAACCAGCACAGCGTTTATTAGTGGGCAGGTAGGGGACTTGGATACAATCCTTTATCCACGTTGCGTGGCAGCATCTAGGAAGAAACCTGAGCTACCGCTCAAGCATTATGCAGCCCTTTCACAGGCAGGACTCCTATCAATCCCAGCAGGTGTTTTACCTGCCAGAAGCTGGCTGATGAACTTAGTTCTCTGGATCAGAGCAGCGGGGCAGTATTTAGGGACAAGGAGATCTCCCAGGAAGAAGTAATCCTGTGCTGTCCTTGACATCTCTGTAAAACGTTTCCACCCTTGAAGTCTCCACTCCTGCAAGCAGAAGCACTCTACAACCTGTTGCATCTGCCTCCTTTCTATTGGTTTCAGTAAGGTTTTGGTCTTAATGAGAGATGCAGGGTTTGACTGCCTGTTCCCCATACCTCGTGGGATCATTTACACCAAAGCCAAGTAGGTATAAACACTGTCCTGGTCTGGAAGCTTTTATTTGCCCTCTGCAATGGCACTGCACAGCTATGAATGGCTGCAGGATGGGCAGGACCACGGACATGTGGGCCTTGAGCCTTCAAGGTATTGCAGAATCATTAACTGCGTCTTGTGACAGGGGAGTTTCCCTTGTCTCCACCCTGAAGAGAGGGAGTTGCCCTCCTCCCGCCCTGCGTTAGAAGGGATAGTCTTTTATTTAACCCCAAATTTCCTTTCATTCCCTGCAAGCCTGGAGCTCTCTCGCTCTGTATCTGTATCGTTGCAAGAGCTTTGCATCACAGAGCTGGTTCCTAAAGTTCCTCACCTTGTAACAAGAGTGGTAACAGGAGGAGACCATCCATGCTTGCCCTTTACTCTTCACCAGGCAGACATCTGAGTTACGCTTTGGTATGGAGGCCGGGGTCCCCTTTCAACTCCCAGCTGGAAATCCAAAGCGCTTACCTTTACACGTACCTGTCATCAAATATGAGAAAAAGATAAAGATAAAGGCCAGGATTTTCCAAGAGCTTTATACCCAGAGGGACAGATTTCCAGCATCAGCTTCCTTCGTGCAAAAATGAAGTTTATTTCCTACATATGGGGACTTTTTACCATCTTTTCCTGAGCCTGAGGAAGGGCGTGTAAGCCCAAAAACTTGCAGGAAAAAAAATATTTGCAGTTCCTCAGTTGGTTTAATAAAAGGTATCATCTCTGAACCAAGAGTTCTGGAAGTTTGCATTTCTTTTATGGAAGTTAGGCACCCGACTGCTAATGCAGCTGAATGGGAACCGGGCACCTAAATCCCACTGGTGCCTGTAACCGTTCCAGTCGCTGGGAACTTTTCCTGTTGAAATAGGATAACGCTTGTTGAGACACGATGATGATGATGATGATGATACCAACATATCACCTTGCACCAAAGCCTCTCAAGCAGAGAAGCAACTTGCCCAAATTCGCCAAGAACAGCAGAGCCGCAGATAGGACTCGGGTGTCCTGCTTGCCAAATCTGCGCAGGACCCACTAGACTCCATTGTAAGTCTTCGGGCAAGCTCGGTCAGCAAATAAAAATGAAATCTTTATTATTCATATGTGCTGTAACTGAACTCTGTGCCTGCTGTAACAAAAGGGATCAAATGCCACTTCCTACAAGAAGTGTGGTGTGAGGGTAAAACCTGACCACACAACACGAAGTGGAAAGTGCTGGCATGGAATAAGTTGTGCTGAGGGAGAGGAGTGGAGCCCGGTAATAACAACTAGCTCTGCGAGCATTTTTAGTCACAGATCTCAAAAAGCTTTACCAACTCACATTATTGCCATTTTATAGATGGGGAAAACTGAGGCTCAGAGAATGGCGAGGGGCTCGGTCACCTTATGGATCAGTGGTTGAACTGGGTCTTCACTCTGCATGCAGTGCTGGGGCCATTGTGCCAGCACTGAGCTGACTGGAAGAGACCTCTGGGCTTGAGCATGCCTGATTTAGCCACTGAGGTTAATAATGTGTTTAGCTGGAAGTCTGCACGCCTGCCCCAAGGCTGCAGCTGGCCTCTGAGGCCTTGGGCAGCCAAAATCCTAGACCGAGAATGCAAGATTTTATCAGCTCAGCAAACAATAGCAGAAGGTGAAGGAAGGCACGGACAAATTCGTTGGTAGTCTGGGGAACCCCAGACGTGCCCTCTGCAGCGGGGGCTGTCTGCCCTGTGTCGGGCTTGCTGGAAACAGCATCCCCTCTTTCCAACCCCTACGCTTCTCGGTGGCACTTTTGGGACATCTGTGCAGCCAATTACGGATCTAAGCGAGACGCTGTTGACGAGTCAAGCTCTGTGCTCAGCGCTTGGATTCACTTCCTCATCCCGAGTTAAAAATTCACTTCTGATTGCTCCAGTGTTTCAATCTGAATAGTCTTTGTTGCAGCTCTCTGCCTGACGGTTGCTCAACACTTGGCATGGCTAAAACCTCAGCTCCAACCGCAGGGCGTTTTCCCCAGGTCCACGCGAGTCACCTCCAAGCATTTCAGGAAACAAAGCCCGGGCGCTGAAGAGGTTAAGTCACCTGCATTTGAAACCAGCCATAAACTGTATAAGCTACTCATTCCACGTGCGCTTGTTCGTGGGCTTAGAAATGCGTTAGGGAGCTGATATCCCACCGGGGTGTCAAAGAGATGGACCTAGGACGTGAGTGAGTTATTAGAAACACACTAGTGCACTCTTCTGCAAAGGCTTTTGGGAGGTGGGCCAGTGTTATCACCATCCTGAAGACATAAGCAACAGCGGGGCAGCGAAATGAACCGCCTAGGAATGAAGGACAGAGCCCAGGAACGTGGACTGCTGCGCCTGTGCTCTAACCATTAGCCTGACAGCCTCCCTCTGCCTGCATTTTGCTCCAGCAACCAAGCTGAGAACGTGCACGAGCTGTTAAAAATAAGCAGGCAGGTAGAAAAATGATGGATCTGGGTTTTTTTGCTGTATTAAAATGGACTGCGATACCCCCACTGACCTCGTCCGGATCATTCCTTGGCCGGGACCCCGGGAAAGCTCGGGAGAGCAGCGTGCGGAGTGACGAGGAAGCAGAACTGCAACGATGGAGCTCAGCTGGGATCTTCCATCTCGGCACCACTAGACACTTCCAAATGGCAGGGTAGGCTCTAACCTGCCCTCAGCCTGCTGCAATGGAGCTTGGAGCGGGCCCTACGCCAACGAGGAAGGGAAGAGCACCTCTTACAGGGGTTGGAAGCTGCTGAGCGTGGCCCGGGGCTGTGGGGAACTGCAAAGAGCTGGGCTAGGTGGATGCACTGGCTTGCTCCCCACCCCCAGCCTCCCCCCAGCTGCCTGCCCAGCATGCATGTTTCCACCCCAGTTCCTCCTCAGTCCTGACTCTTGCAACACTGTAAGGACAAGGCAACTGTGTAAGATGGGGCTGAGGAAATGCACTTTATTTAGGCCAGAGAGTGAGCTGGTTGTGCTGAGTCTGCCGAAATGTAAATTAGGGATCATCTGCATTTTAGCGCCTTGCTTCCAATAAACCAGACGCCAAACAGAGCTCCACAGGATGCTGGGTTTGTCATTTAGTTTCTCCTCCGGGGCACCAAGATTTCCTGCACAAATAATGAGCTTCTCAAGAAGCCTTCAAAGCCGCAACAAACTCAAATTCATTTTTATCCATAGCAGATAAGCCTCGTGGCTGCCGTCATACAGGGTTTCTGACCCACTGTGCAGCTCAGCTGCCTCAGAGTCCAGCTGACAGCGGCTAATCATCTGGGAAAGGGAGCGCCGGGTCATGCAGTTAGGAAATCTCAGCAAGGCTGTGTGGTCTGTGCCGTCCAAGCGGTCACAGCAGAGAGTCACAAAGGTCTCCTCTGCCTTTGGCAGTGCCATGGGAGGCATCGTAACTAAGCACCGTAGATCAAACATGGTGTAATTGGTGTCGGTGCCCACCGACTTTAATGAGAGCGGACTTTGGTCCCGTCCTCTATAAAGCCTGACATTGCAAAACATCTCTGGCAGCATCGCTGCAGCAGTAGCTTGGTGGTTAGTGCCAAAAGTATTGTAAGCAGAGCGAGACTAAGGGTATAAAATTCCACCCCGATTTGCATCTCAGTCCAAGGTTGCCCAAAGGTTAGTGTCTGAAACCAAAAGTGGTAGCTTAACTTGTGTCATGGTGACTGACCAGCAATATCAGCATCTGCTTGGGGCTACGAACCCCCTACAACGGCTACTCCCGTTCAGCTTACTTTCAGGAACTAGCAAGAACATCAGAGCCGGACTTGGCTTTAGTGGCATACACGGTTATAGCTGAGCTAGCATTTGCCGTCTGTTCCCCCTTTTGGGGTTGTGGAGATTGGGTAAAGTCCTGACACCGCAGAAGTAGAAAGAAATTCTACTCCATTCTCTGGGCTGTCACCTACCCCACTGGCCTGGAAACCTGACGTTCGGGCACTTAGCACTGATTGAGTGTTTCTTTCTTAAACAGAAAACTTTAACAGTGCTCTGTCTTACAGTTAGACCAGAAAGCATGTTTCACTGAGCTAAACTGACTTTTGGGGTCAGCCCAATTAAGTCCTTTAACATAAGTATAGATCAATAGTTCCTTTTTCTCTGTCATTAGAAGTTGGTTGCCATGCCTACACAAGAACATCTCTGGGATCCTTTGAGATCTTGTACATGGGTTGTCTAGTTACAGAACAATACTTCGCCATTGAGTTCAAAAATAATCTTTCTTTTCATACCAGCGAGACAATACCAGTGATTTAACAAAATGCTGAAAGGCCTTGAAATATTTATGAATGTCACCATCTCAAGGTGTTCTGCTCTTTATAAAAGGATGATCTATAGCCCTGTCCTGTGTCAGGACTCAGCCAGTTTGTGAGCTATAGTTGAGCTGCTGAAACGTTTTCTCATTTGCGCTTCCTCAATAAAAAGCCATTTTCCAAAGGACCTTACACGTGACCCAAAGTACTCAAACTGAATATGGTCCAAGAGCTGGAAGCTGGCTTAGCAATCCTGCCCATGCACGTAGTACCGAACCCCTTAGCAAACTGGCAACCTTTTATTTTGTGGCTAAAGTGGCCTTACTTAATGCAGGAAAGGGAGGAAAACACAACGATATAAAAGCAGCTCTTTGTTACGCAGCGTCTCCTCTCTCGGAGCATCTTTGTGCTGTGGGTGCTACGTGCTCTGAGCTCTCTTTTTAATCTTGCTGTGTTTTGCAATGCTCTGATGAACAGCAGCCAGGCAGCAGCGGCTGCCATTCGTGTGCCCTCTCTAAGCGGGCACCTGGGACCGATTGCCCTCATCACCCACCATTCATTATGCTGCTGCTGAGCACCGGTTCCTTCTTACTGGTAAAGAAGTAAGAAGCAGAAAGCCAGAGAAGAAGCAAAGACAGGAAGAGGAGGGCTTGGATGTTCAGCTTCCCGAGTTGGAGTGGGCAGCTGGAAGCATTACAGACAGCAAACATGCCTGGGTTTATCTGAGCTGCTTTCACCCTTTCCAGTCGTGCTGTAGTGTGTATTAGCAGAGTATCAACGAACTCAATTACTGCGTTTTAATAACCACTACAAATGCCAGTATAGGTGCTTACAATGCTCCATCTATTGCTATCTTCACACTTAGTCCAGCACTATTTTCATAGTCTAGCAATATAGTTTAGTGGCAGCTGGCAAGACTTGAAGGAGGCAGTGCCAGATAGAGCTAATAGTGAGTTGAACTCAAAAGCATAGTAGCAAGTGTCCCCTGGGACTCTCCTGTAGAGCTTCTCCTGAATACAGACTGCCACGAGGTTAGCACTTTGCCCTGTAGACCAACCTTTAAAGTGTGTTTTACCTACCATAGGCTAACATGGATCTCTACCGCAGGCTTTCTTCCATGCTGTGTCTCGAGCTGGATTTACAGAGCTCCCATCTTTCCAGCACTGCTAGTATTTGCCCAGCTTTGTCTTCTCAGATCCGGTCCCCTTTAATAGCTCGTGGCTGTCGTCACAGATTCGCACCACCAAGAAGACCAGAAGTGATCAAAGACCTTTAATGGAATGATGGAACGACCATCAGCACATTGCGCGTGGGACTTGCAGTCTTGTCCTTTTGTATTCAACCCCTTTGATGACCTCAGATGCTAATGATGTCACTGAAAAAAAATGAAGACGTTCTGGTCAGAAAGAGCTAGCAGCTAGGAGGGGAATTTCCAGCTCTCTGGGCAACTGGTGACAATTTTAGCACAAAGTCCTAGTCCATTCAGCTCGGTACGCCTCCTTCTGTTTCACGCACAGCTCTGGGGCTAAATCCCAAGAGCAGAGAGAGGTAGTTAACTGTGTTAGGACAAATATGCACCTTTTATAGGCTAGCTAAAAAAAATCCATATAGCTATATCTATAATTAGCACAGCTTTCATGAGCTCAAGCTCACTTTATATATTCCAAAGCAGTATTCTAACGTGAATTAATGTATTAGCTTCTTTGAATCAAACTTTGTGCATCCTTCTCTTCCCCACCCCCAAAACACTCTGCTCAAACAAAGGGGAAGGTCCTAACACCGACGTGATTATTGCTGTAACGTAGTAGCACCGTAGAGCCCCAGCCGCAGCCGAAGAGCCCGTTGTGCTAGATGCTGCACAAACATAGGACAAAAGGAAATGGAGAGGGGTGAGCATACCATGCACTCAAAGGTCTTCAGTGGCTCCCACGTTACCTGTGAAGTTGCAGTCTCAACGGCATGAAAACTGCATGTGCCTATGCATGACATGGCGGTCTTCTGATTCAGACCAGTCTTTCAAAGTCATGCTAATGGAAGAAAATATCGGAGCATTGCAACATAGCCCAGTTGAACTAAAT
The DNA here is from genome assembly GCA_030014935.1 of Caiman crocodilus. NCBI lineage: Eukaryota > Metazoa > Chordata > Crocodylia > Alligatoridae > Caiman > Caiman crocodilus. Next base: position 8,307,828 of record JAGPOW010003356.1, on the reverse strand, counting down.
GTCCACTTGACCGAACAGATAAGGATTGGGAAAGCGGAGAGGCATAGTATCATTGTTCTGTGGACGACATTTAAAAACTTCTTCGGTCAGCTCGTTATCTTAGCTTATGGATAGATGTAACAATTACACCAAGTTAAGACAGAGAAGAACTTACTGCCCATTAAGGTGATCTGCTGCAACTGGTTTGCATGTTTTCTGTCTCCCACAGGAATGAAGAACTGGTTGCCTCTACGGTTAGCCTCCACTTCCAGCAGAAGAGAGCAGACACAAACTCTTACCACAGACCAGCCCATACATATGAGGTTCCCCACTTCCCCTCCCTGTACTTCTGTATGCCAGACGTGGTATAATTTTGTCGTGGGATGTTTCATCCATTGCATGTTTGATGGTGTTAATGCAGCGTTGGGGATTGGGGACAGCAAAGAGAACTTATTTAACATAGAAAAACCAAGGCTTTCTATATGGATGTGAACAGCGAGGCGACATCGATAATGTCATGGTTATTATAGCTATTAGTGCAAAGTGAGGTTTAATGTGTACTTTTAATGCACATTTGTGGGAAGATACAGTAAACAAAAATACTCACTTTCTGCTGGGAGTTGAAGAACAAAGCAGGTGCTATTCATGCAGACAGTTTCCATATAGCTCAGAATAAAGTGCCTTCATTAAGGGAAAAGTAGCTATGGTGAGTTTGTAAGATCAAGCGATACAACAGGTAGCCTAAAATGCTGGGGCTCACGGCAGAGTTGGTAGCATCTGTCTGAGGGCATGGTTTCTTTTAGTGGCAAAACCATTATAAAGATCCTGATCTTGCCTATTGCTCGTGTTTAGCGGCACTTTGAAAACCCAAGTGCATATGATTTGCAAATCTGTGAAGCATTGTGGAATCCTGTTAGCTGAAGGCAAATACTCCGTTACGCAGATCTTGCAGTTAGTTCAACAGCAGTGATAATCTCTGTTGCGCGGTGCCGAATCAGTGCAACAGATGTGCAATTACTCACCTCCCAATGCCATCCGTTACTCCCGTAGATGGCAACACAGTAGAAATGAACCTACTGTTCCCTGCCAGGTTCAGAACAAAGCTCTTCAGGTAGCAGAGGCACAAGACGATGTACGCAGCCCTCTGGACCCACTCACTCAGCCCCTGGCTTCGAAACGCAACGTGCAGTGTTTTGCATTGGACGGCGTTCTTGAACACGCTTGCAGGGAATCCAGCATGGTAGCTTCAGGACTAGGGCTCAGACCTTTAGGCTAATTTGTCCCTATCGTCAATGATACTCTTCGCAGAGCTGTGGCACTACAGAGGCCACTCCATGATGCACATTTGCGCCATCCACCGGTGAAAATCAGAGGCAACACAACTGGACTCACTGGAAGTTGATGGAGTTAAACCCCTGCGTCGGAGAGGGGAACCAAGCCCACAGCATCCCCTTGGTGAATTATTTGAATGCAGCTAGTGCCGGGGAAAAGCACTGAGTTGGCAGCTCTGAAAGGTGAAGGTCGGTGCCTCTTCCTGAGATGGATACAGCCCAGGCATTTTCCCCCGAGCAAAGCACCTGGAGGGCAGGGTATTAGGAACTTGCTAGACCACAACTATAATTCAACTGAACATTTCTTTACTAAGAGCCAGACATTTAGGCCAACCTTTATACAGTTACATCAACCAGGTTTCTACTGTGCAGTCTTCAGACTAGCTGCAAAAGCAGTTACCCTGAACTCGTAATGACAGTCACAAGCTTTTCATCAGATACTCACGACAGGGCTAGCGATGGGAGATGCTGACTCTTGCTAGTTGGCTCTGACAATCAATAGCAACCATCTACTGTTGGCCGTTCCCTTAAGTAACATTTCTCCAATAATCCTGCATCATTTACCTCTTGGTCTTTGTGGGCATCTGTTTTCCTGGAGGAGTCGGCAGGGGCTGGGACAGCTCGTTATAAACAGTTGCGGTGTTATCTGTTCCCAGACCTTGAGACTTTAACATTCCCCAAACTCATTTCTCCTTATCTTACTCTCTTCCTAAGCCTAGTTGAACACAATAAAGTTTAAAACTCAAGGTCTAAGATCATCTGCCCCAACCTGACTTGTTTTTGTCTGGTCTCTCCTATTTTCGCAGAGGGGATTGGGAAAATGCATATTCAAAAGGTTTGCTGTTGGTGGAAGCCAAGGGGCCAATTCTTCAGTGCTCAGTTTCCCCTAGTGTGGACTTGGGGTCTGAGCGAGCAAGCTTTGCAGGGGTTTGCCCCCCTGAAATAAGAGCTGAAAACTTGGCTCACAATTCATCTGGGCTGTAGTATGTGATGAGCAAAGATATTTATATGTCTTATTTCTTATATTTGCTTCTACTCATTTTAAATCCCCTCAGAGCCAGAATTGAAATGCCTTCTCCCAGGACTTTGCTTCCCCACCTACTAGATCTGGCAGGGTGCTATTCAGCTCTGTGCAGAGGAGCCATCGCAAGGACCAGGCACCACTTAGAGCCTGCTCTAGCTTTGTTTGAGGTTTCCAGCTGTGCTCGGGCCTCGTTCCTCCGCTAACTTCTCCAGATACTACATACTACATCCCACTATGCATCTTGGAAGTTTCTCCTTCTTAATTTCATTCTCTTGCTCCTACCTCTTCTCCTAGGATGCACAACAGCTCTCCTCTCACCTTGGGTTTATGCCTTCCATGTCCTTCTGTAGGATCTTCCACAGGCCCTGCATTTTATAAACAAGGTGGCTGATTTTTGGCATGCAACTTTGATATGCTAAAAGGTTGGATACTCACCCAGCACTGAGCACACTCCCTCTGAGACTGAGGCCCCTTGAAGGCATCGGGCTGGGGTTCCCCAATTGCTAGTCACTTCTGGAAGGATACTGTGAATTTTGCAATGCTGGGCGCTGACCAAGCTGCTAATACCTGCGAAGGGCAAGCAAAAAGTAGCAGGACATCATGCTCGAGTACATCTCCATTGTAGCCGGTTGGCAAAAGTCACTGGGTTGCTGTTCTGTGCAGTCTTCCTGCATGTTAATGCACTATTGCCAGCATGCACCGAGGCCAATCTTCCAGGCAGGTCCTGAAGAAGTGTTTTGCACCACCGTCTTGGGATCGCCTTCCTCCCAGGGCTCTCTTTAGAAGACCAAAGTCACGTGGTGCAAGGCTTGAGACGGGACAGAGATGAGGAAGGACCTCCAAGTCCAAGGCATTTGGTGGTCTCCGTGTGATCAGGAGAGTAGGTAAGCATTGTCGTGGAGACTTAATGTTTTCATCACCACTCTGCCACACCTGCTGAGAGACCCTAGCTTGAGCCTCTGCAGTAAAGTGTCTTGTGCACTATGGAGTCTCAGCTGAAGAAATCAGTCGCAGAAAATAGCTGGGAGGATGTTACTGCCTTTTGGGCCCTCTGCAGCAACAGCAACAATGCAGGTCACCGACAGCAACTTTCCCTTGGTCCAGTCAAGACCTACACCCACAGCAGTGCATGGCCACGTGCGATGGCAGCTGCGTCTGCACCCATTGACCGCCTGATCATACGTTCAGACCGGCAATGCTATGTGTGCATCGTGTTGCTGGCTCTGTGTCCTGCTTTGTAACTGCGTCTGTTTGACCCTTTTGTCACATTACTGATACCATACTCATGAAATACTGATTTGGGGGCAATTTTCAGAAGACTATCCACAGCTTAAAAAAGAGAGAAGCTGGCGCGTGACTTCTGCCTGCTGTAATAGTGCTCAGGGTGGTCTCTCTAAAAGGCTTGATCCAAAACCCTTGCAAGCAAGAGACCCCACTGAGACACAGGGAAGAGGAAGCTGGGAACAACATACGGTTCCTCTCTTCAATACGCACAACGTTTCCTTTGAACTTGGAGTTCATGCCTCAGCACTTCTGAACCCAATGGCTTACAGGGAGAAGCAACGAGATGAGACCACTTCTGCATGGAGCAGAGGGGAATTTGGGGCTTAAATTCCCCAAATTCCCCAAATTTTAAATGACAAAAATGGCCTGACAGTCGCAGAGTACCGTCGTCCCTTGTGCACTTCACATTCCCACCTCCAGAGAATGGATTGGATTGATGATCCCCCCCACCCCGCCCGACGCAGAAGCATGGTGTTGGCTATTCTGCAGTGTGTTTAATGTGTTGGCTATTCTACAGTAGATCATTAGCAATGGCAGCTACACTGCAGTCGTTAAGGGTGCTCTGGTTTGCATCTGGGGGTCACCCCAGCAAGGGAGAGTCGCAGTCTGCTTTCTGACTCGACACCCACAGTGGCATGGAGATGAACTATGGCTCAACAGTACAAGCTTCCTTCCTATTCACCAGCCTCAACCTGGCTCTACAGGAGCCCAGCCCAGGGGTCACAAAGGAGCTTGATCTACAAGGCCCATTCAGTCAAAAGCTGTTGGCAAAGCCGCGGGTAAATATTTATTTTGCAATCCCTGCTCTCCCTTCAGTCTACCGCCTTCTACTGACACCCCTGAACAGCCCTGAGCAAAAGTGCAATGTCCTTCTCCCAGCCTGTTAGGTAATAGCACAGGCAACTTCTCGGTCCCCTGAGAAATCTGAACTTTGGGCCAGTTTTCCATTCTCATCAAGGCCCTCGTCTGGCAGCATTACTGAGGAAGGACAGTAGCGGGTTGGGCACGAACGAGAGACTTGAGTTCAAATCCTTGTTCTGACACTGATTTCCTGCAGGGTGCTGGGAAGTCACTTTGCTTCTCTGGGCCTTAGGTACTGGCACGCAAAAGAGGAAACGAAATCACACTTTTCCTGCCTCGCAGGGTGGGGGCTGTGAGATGCTCTGATACTACTACCATAGCTGGGGCTATGGAAATACTACAGATAAGTCCAGAAACCTGCAGTCCATAGTGATTAGAAGACAGATGTCGCACCAAGGGTCCACCTGGCTTGGCATCCTGTCTCCAGCCATGGCAAGTAGCAGATGCCATGGAGGAAGGGTGCAAGAAACAGGTGGTGGCCCATTCTGTAAACCCCCCCATCCATCGTGTCTTCCCAGCCTTCAGCCCCAGACACGTCCTAGAGACGATGCTGGCCAACTGGCTTGGACCTCTTAGCTTTCCCCTTATTTATCCCCTCCTCCCCCCATGTTGGATATGCGCAAAGGTCACCCTTATAATAATTTTATTGCCTCTGATAGGGCAAAGCCAAATTATTTCTTTAGTACTGTTAATAATTCATTTTAATTGTGGTATCAGCTAGCCAGCGGGCATCCCATTCAATCTCCTCTCCTTCCTTAAATTATTTGAGTGAACTTTGCGCTGAGAGAGGTGCTGGGCTGGCAGCCCGGGAGGGTGAAGTCCTCTCAGTATCCCACAGGACAGCAACAGCATGGATCATGGAGAAACCTGAGCCATTGCTGCCCCCCTTGTCGTCAAGAAGGTCTCGGTGCAACCGTGTGAAGGAAATAAAGGAAGTTTTCTTTAAAAAACTGAACTGCCCCTTTTGTTCGCAGTATTAAAACCAGCAAAGGAACAGCCTCTGCAACTGGGCAGTAGGTAATTTAGTTGGTTCAGGTCACTGCACTTGTGGGGTGCCAATGGTCATGCCTTTTTCCTCCAGGGCTGGCCTTAGCGCTGGCGGAGCAAGTCCTGTTCACACCGGCAGTATCCAGCCTCTTCCTTTTGTTTCCTTGGGCTGCCTTTGCCCTCTCTGCATCTTCAAAGGCAGGTTTGCTGCAGCGCTGTTTGTGGAACCGATCACACAGCAATGGGTCCTATTTGCTTAAAGAAGCCTGCCGCAGTGCTGACCGCTCATTGCTCTGACCGCCTCATCTCAGTGATGGAAGTGTTTTAAAATACAAATATTCCCACATTTTCCCCTCCCACTGATTTCTGTGGTATCAGCAACGGTGTCACTCTGTCCTTCCCTGGTGCAAGTCAGGGAAGCCTTTTGCACCTTCCGGTGCAACATATCATTCTTCTTCCCAGTAATGGATTTTTTTTAATGACACTCGTATGGACCACATGTACTTTTTTTTTTTTTTTTAACTGACCCAGGACCTATGAAATGGATTCAAAGCACAATCAATTTAGATCGGCACATGCAATGCACGGTCAAGTCTGTGCCATCCAATGCCCATCATCTGTCTTATCTGCCTTCATATTTTAATTTGCATTTTAGACAGCACCATTTTATTGCTTCAATTGACAGGTTCCTAGGAAGAAACATGAAACCTGCAGACTCCTGAGGCATCCAGGGAGCAGCCGTGATCATGTAGTGCAGGGGCGGGTGAATAGTCTGGGCAGAGGGCCTTTTACTGAGTTTTGGCAAGCCATCAAGGGCCGCGTGACAGGCAGCCAGGGCAGATAAATATTAATTTTCTAAATATTTTAGGGGTCCTGTGGGCCAGACAGAATGGCCTGGTGGGCCGCATTTTGCTCACCCCTGATTTAGTGTCACCTAAACAGTCATTAGCACCCAGACCAAAAGGCATGTGGAAATCATCTTAGGTCTGCACAGGATTGAGCAAAGCCAGGGATTTTGAAATTCAGGATCTGTTGATTTGATAAACACCTTGGTCCCTGTAGTGGGGGAACAGATATCCGTCTATGGATCACAGCACGAATAACGGGACCCCATAATTGCCCTCTCCCTTCCTCCTACCATAGGAAGCCCCTAATATCACCGGCCATGTACATAGTACATATGCAGAGAGCTGCAAACACAGACCACGAGAGCCAGCCGGTCTGTGGCTGTGCTCGGAGGCATGCTGCGTTTCGGCTGTGGAGCAGCACTGCCCCCCTGCGGACTCATTCCCCGGGATCTTCCCTGAATTTTCCAAAGACCCAGAATTCCTTTCAGAGGTGCAAAGAAGCTGTGCCAGTGTCCTGAAACATCTGCTCGGGCCTGCTAAAAAAAGGAAAGGGAAAGGGATATGGTTTCTGTTAACTGGCACTCTCATTTATGTAATGCAATAAATGAAACCTAGAACTCTGCCTAGCCGTCAGGGGTGTAGGTTGTAGCCGTGTTGGTCTAAGGACATAGGTAGGTGTTTTGCCGAGTTGAATTTTTTAGATAAAAGATACTGGATTTTTAATAAAAGATATTGGATTTACCCCAAACCCCTTGTCTGCCTAGGAGTCGGGCCCTCCAAGAGCACTCTCTCTCGCAGCATGGGGTGGGAAGGGGCTGCAACATTATGGCTGGGAGAGGGGCCCAGAAAAACCTGCACGTGGATTGAGGTAACAGGCTCTGCGGTGACTGCCTGAGAGGTGGATGTTCCCCTTTTTTGCTCATTTAACAAGTAGAGCAAGGGCAAGGGCAGGGCTGGCTCCCCTCTCTGCCCAGTGGCTCCACCTGTTAGTCCTGAGCCCTGAAGTCCCTCTGGGGATGATCAAGCCATGCAGCCACCGGGGTTTCTTTAGTCATTTCTGTCCCAGCTGAGGCTGAGGACCAGGGTGGTTTGGGGATGTGGGCCTTTGGCTGCTGCGAGACGGACTGCGGGGATGTCACTGTAGGTAGCTTTGGCACCAGAGGCAGCCTAGCCCTGGCAGCAGGGACCTCCGTGCAGGCTGATCCACTCAGCAGAGAGGCAGGGGAAGGAGTGGGCTCAGGGGAAGGGATCTAGTCTAGGCGACCTTTCGTTCAGTGAGGGGCCTCTGGCTGGTGGGTGTTGGGCTCTCCCGCTGCGATGCCCGGAGGCTTGTGCTGCACGGTGCTGACTGCTCACAACTCCAGCTGCACGCAGCAGGCCTCCTCCACGCTTCCTGGCTCTGAGTGATCGCTGAAGCCAGGACTCACCGACAACCTGTGGCGGTGTTAGTGTGAACATTACACTGCCATCCATGCGCGTTGACCCCTTGTTGGCTCCACCTATCCCACAAGGTGACTATCTGTCCATCCAGCTAGCTGGCAGGGGAAATACCAGGACCACCAAGGTGGATTTCCTACCGGCTGGGGAAGACCACGAATGTGGCGGGGGGCAGTACTCTGACCCAGGTCCTGCACTCCCACTTGCACTTCCAGTGGGAAGATCTCAGCTGCGTGCTGACTTGATGGGAATGGAAGACTCCTCCCCAAGCTTGCTCCTTGCAGGGAGCTAATTTTCCTTGCACATTTGCTAGGCTATGAATAAATTGAATGTAATCTAATGTAACTGCAAATGCTCCCTGAAGCATGTCATTGCTAATGAGCTGCAAAGGTAGCTGGATGGAGCAGCAGCAGGGCACAAGGTGATTAATCCTGCCCCAGACCTCTGGGCATGCACAATAAGTTCAGTTGCTGAGGTACACGTGATGCTCAGAGCACCCTACTGGATAAGGTGCTGCTGAATGGTCATATACACCGGGGACCTGTCTCAGCACTCACGGGAGATACCTGTTAAGTCAGTTGTGAACAATGAACTGCTTCTAGGCAGTGAAGCCACCTGCCTCAGGTCTTCAAGGAGCACTGGAGGCTCATCTGCTCCCGCTAACACCTCTCTGAGTCTGGACCAGCGCTGGCAAGCGTCACAGAAGCACAGGCTGGGCAAGTGCTCTGCTGCCAGAAGCACTAGTGCCAGCCCTTTCCAACTCTTTCTGCTTTCTGGAGAACAGCAGGGCGTTTAGTCCAGCAGCCTGCATGCCAGACTACAAACCTCTGTGGGGACAAAGCCACGTTCCTCGTGCGCACCACACAGAACAGCACGCGGCAGGCGCTTGGTTCACAGCAGCCTATAATTGCTGTTAGGTTCTCCGGGACGAAAGGGCCTTGATTGAATGCCAGCAATCAATACAAGCAGCAAAACATTAACTGTGCTCTAGGTCGGGAGACAAACTTCTAGCCTGGGAAATGGTATGAAAGCTTATTCATAATCAATAATGCCAACTTGTGCACTGCAGAACAGGCGGCTGCGATAGGAGTGGGACTCCACTGGCTTCACTAGATTGCTTTGAATGCAATCTGTGGTTTCACAAGGGCTGACTCTGACTTTTGCAGCGTATTGCAGTTTACCTTCTTTCCAAGCCACGCTGGTCACCGGGTCTTGGGTGTCCCCGGGGTTTTGGGCAGGAGACAGCACTGCCCCGCGTTGCATGGTGCTGAATTCGGCGCTTCGGTTGTGTGAACACTGCCACCAGGTGGACCTGAACGCACAACGTCTCAGCCTGTCCCAGGGTTTCCTCGCCTGGAAGTTTTGCGGTGTTTTGTTCCAGGTGTTAAATGAGTGTAAAATGTCACCACAATTTCCCAGCTTGAGAGGCCAGTAGACTTCTTCTAACTCAGAAGGTATCTGTGTTAGATAAGAGATGAGATAAGTATGATAACTCAGAAGGTATGGGAGTTGGATAAGATAAGAGCTCTCTCTTCAGGCTGTACCCATATTAGTCTAGAGGCAAAAAGAATTAAAATGCACGGAAGAGGTGGTGTCTTTTATTAAACCAGCTAGATATTTGCAAACAAATTATTGTACTATCTGCACGCTTTCGGGCGCACGCACCCTTCATCAGGCATAAGTCTTTATGACAAAGTTTTAACCATCATGACATGGGCAGGCCCATACATAAACTCGTTCAACCAGAATCATGTTTTAAGCTGACAGGGATTAAAAAAAAATAAAGCCATTTCCATGAAGAATGAGAAGATAATGGAGAATAGACACCCTCAGGCACCAGGGCATACACGAAATACACTCTGCCTTGGGCTAGCAAGGCTTTCTCTTTGTCCTAGTGATTTCAGGCTTGTCCAGTGTAGGGTTCATTGTTCCTGACTATGAAGCAGGGAGCAGTGGCCCCAGTCGGATCTGGCAGGGGTTGTCTGGCAATCCCTCTCTTCCTAGGCAATGATTTCAAGCACATTTCTTCAGAGATCAGACATTGGCGCTTCAGTGCTTGCTGCTACAGCGAGTAATTTTATTGAGATGGAGGCCTGAGCTGCACAGCTGAGATGAATTTCCTGACCTCTGATGCAGGGGTGTGCAGATCTGGGGGATGGACCTAATTTCTCTTGCTGTTTCCTCCTGACTGGGATAAAGATTGGGATAACTTGGGGAGGTAAGAGAGAGAAAATCGGTACGTGACTTCTCAACTGTGCCAGGTGCCTGAAGAACACCAGGCCTATCTACCCTGAGGTTTTCCACTCCTGCCAAACACTGCTGTATCTGAGTGCCTGCCTTGGGAAACAACAGCAAAGTCCGCTTTGTGGCATATTCCTGATACGCCCACCTGCATCCTTGCGGTCGCAGACTTCAGTGTCCGAGCACAGGCCTTGTCAAATGCTATGCAAAGTCAATGCAAGCACTTTATGGAGAGTTGGCAGGCACAGCCCCATCTATTACAGCAGGAAGGCAATCCTTTAGTAATATGCAGCAGTCAGTTATTTTAATTGTGCTGATAAGACGCCTGCGTTCTGCCTCGTAAGAACTGGATGAGGTAGCCGAAAAGAAACAGCAGTCGTCCGACTGCGGGATGTGACCGCAGGGTGGAGAGGCAGAGCACTTCATCTGAAAAGCTCTCGACGCGCGATCCTGGCAGAACACCTTGCACCACTTCTGGCCCCGCTCCGGCAGGAGGACCAGGTAGCTGCTCTCCTCCACCCCCAACGAGGGCAGAGTTAAGGAGCGGCCGCAGATGGGGGTGGAGAAGCAGCTCGAATTCTAGTCGAGGACTGAATCCGTTCTGGAAACCTATTGTGGGATTTCTACCCCGCCTCCTGCCTGTTCTGGGAAAGGAAGGGAAAGAAAAAGAAATGCTAGGGAGAAACCCTCAGCTGGGAGCTGAGGTTTCCGAGACGGCTTGCTCTCTGTCGAAGCAGAAGAGGATCAGCGGAGCTGACGGGCGGCCCGGCGGGTTGCTGTCAAACTGGCTTGACGAGACCGAGTCGGTTGGGCTCAACAGCAACAAAAAGCAATGTGCAGGGAGGTGGCAGGGTTGGGTCGGGCTGCCTTTGGCACAGCGATTCGGACGATTAAATATTTAGTTTTTAAATAACATCGGTAGCAAACCTGGAGGCACGTGGGACGGGTATTTTCCCGGTGAGATTTGGCAAGTAACTTCCGCGCTCACGGCTAGCTGACTCGAGTGCATTTATTTGGAGATCAGAGCCCTCTCTCCAAATCAGCACTCGTTTCCTGAGCCTTTCCCTTGGGCTTTACTCATAGGGGTGCTCACGCCAGAAAATCCAGGTTGGAATCTGGGTTCCTGACTCCTCTGGGCCTGTGCGTGTTTGATTGTAGGGTTTGGGCTCCGTAATAAAGAGAGGGCAGCCCTCTGTTCCTTCCCTTTCTTTGCATGTTTTCATGACTCCGCAAGTGGGAGACACCCAGTCTATCGCAAACCTGGCTGGAGTCGCAGCTCATCGCCCTGTCCTCCCCGCCGTGACATAGCGAGGTGCCCTGCTGCAGGTGTACTTCTGCCTCCGGAGAGCCTGGCACAGCTCAGCCCTGAAGACCAGATGTTAGGCTAGCAGGATGGCCTTTCCCCACTACCGCAGGCCCTGAGCAATGTCGTATCACGAGTCCCTGACGGCCCGCTCTGTGGAGCGGTGGTCTGCTGGAGCCCCGGAGGATTCACGTCCAAGCGGCGGGGCAGTGAAAGCATAGCCTCGCCATCCCAGACTTCCCATCCGGGCTGGGAGCCCGGTAACTGGCTGTGTCCCTGTGCCCCGTGCTGGTGGAACACGCCACGTCCGCACTGCCCGGGGCACGACGCAGCTTGGAAGAAACCTGGCTTTGCTGTAGGCTATGGTGAATGCTGAATATTTAGGTTGTGAGAGCGCCGAAGCCAAGCAGGCCGTTGCCCTGTTCTGCCAGCTTCTGTACAAACGTAGCGAATGACCGTCCCCACGAATTTACAGACGGAAAGCCTGGGCTGAGCAGACAAGGGAGATAGTCCAGTCTAGCAAGAGCCAAGGGAGGAGATATGGTAGCAACAGAAAGATGGGTGCAGTGCCTAGAGGGGGAAGAGCTGGGATCCGTGGTCACCCACGCGGAAGAGTTCGCTTATGGGGGAGTAACAGTGTTTGTGGTTGCATGACATCCTCCTGTAGGCAACTGTGACACTGAGCTGTGTTGATCTGTCCTTTCTGTATAGTAGAAATTAGACAACTTTGTATCGCATACACTGTGTGCAGCCCCATGTACCATCCCAGGACATTACACCAAACTGGTAAGCTAACAAATGTTAAGGGTGGGCAGTCCTCAGGGATGGGTGTTCAGCAACTCAGCACATGCTGTCCTGATGTGCGTCGCTACTAATACAATACCTGGCAGCAATCTCTTGTTAGTTCTTGAGAACCCATAAGAGTTAATCATTAAATGCCAGCTAGAAACATGCTCCTCGGAAACAGCCCAGATAAGTTATCAGTGTGCAAAGTTGCCTATATAAAGTTGGTCTAATAAGAGATATCAGTTACCCAAAGAACCTTGTCCACCTGTATAAAGCACCACACCAACCCCTCCTGCTTTTTATTGAACAGCTAAGTTATAGGGCATTTGAAAGCTGAATAGAGCCGTATCTGCTTCTAACCTACATAACTATACATGTTTATTTGTTCAGTATCCGCTTGCCAGACCTCCGTTAGTATTTCATGATAAATCAACCCAGTCTCACTGAAGGGGACAAGGTTAGAATGCATACTCCATTTCTAGGAATAAGGGGAAAAAAGGGCCCGGATCAGTGTCAAGGTCTTTGGTTAAGCTGGTGTCACAGGCAATTAAAAAAATCAAAAGCTGGACTCATAAACTCAAGCACTTTTCATCTGCAGGAGTTTGTGATGAAGCCCACAAACGATGCCTTTCATGGAGTTTATCCTTACTATCTTGCCTTGTCTGCACTTGGCTAGTGCCCTGCTTCTGCAAAAGGGAATGTCAGAGCGGCCTGGAGAAATAGATCCCTGGAGGTTTTAGCACCGTACTGGGCAAGAGGCTTAGGCCTACGAAGCATTATAGCATCTCTTACAGCCCTGATGTTGCATGTGCTACAGTTCTGAGGACTACCGCTGAGCACCATTTTCACCATCCGGTTTCCTGAATTAGGCTGAGTTTCTACCCACCCTGTAACTACTAGTATCCCAGACACGCAGCAAGTATATAGGTCAGAGCGAAGACAAATTAATTATTGGCATCTAAGGATTATGAGTTGCATCAGACTGAGAACAAGTGTTGGCTCCCAGCAATTTGCTTGCATTGACAGGATGGGTTGCTCTGTCCGTACGGTGAGCAATGACCTCCATGAACATACCCCAAAGAATGTCATGACTGATCTGTACGCACGCCCCTGCTACAGCCAACACTGTGGAAGGAATATGTGCTGCTGCTGTGGGTGAATTGCCTTGAGAGCTGACAGGTTTAAACTAGCCTGATGCAGAAACAGAAGCATAAGAGGTTTCCACCCAGCTTTAAACTCTTTTAAGCCATTTGTTTTAAAGTGCAAATGACTGACTTGAATGGAAAGCTAGCGGTGTAGAACCGAAAGAGGTGAAGATGGCTCCGAGCTGAGCACAGACTGAATGGAGCAGTTTGCAGGAACATCCTTCGTAACGTGGCTCTCTCAAGGGGCCAGCTCCAGCTTTCTTGATGGGGAGTTCTTACAAAATGCAGGCTCACGGAAAATCGGGTCTTGGTGGTCACACGCCTCGCTCTCTGTCCTGGCAGAGGCTGGTCTCAACTCTCTATCATTACTCCACCATGTGATCTTCTGCACCATAAAAGCTATTACCAAACACATTTCGCTTCTCACCTATTCCCTGGACCATCACAGCTCTGACAACGCTGCTTCTCCTTCGAAACGGCCCAGATGAGGCAGGTGGTTTGGAGCCATTCCTCTGGAGCCACCCGTGACCCCCCACATCACGCGTCTTACAAGGAGTGTTAACTTGCCACACATACTTTAGCGGCACAGATCCCGGACCAGCCTTCACCTAAAAGTAACCTGAGCTTGTTTATCTGAGCAGCAAAGTGGAGAATCTGCCAGTCTTCCCTCAAAGAGCTTTTGTATCTGAAACAAGACCTCAGCCTCATAGGCGACGCGTAGGGAGGGGCATGGGGTGGGGGGGCACGTGCCCCCCTGTTCAGGGCCGCCAGCAGTGGCGCCTGTGGGTGCCCCTCCCGGACTCGAGAGGCACCAGTCTCTGATAAAGGACATATCTTAGATGCAAGAGGTCAGGCTGTCTAATCAAACTCAGGGGATATTATGGCATCACATTTGCCATGAGCTGGGGTTAGGGATCAGTTAAGCTCCATGAGAGAGGTCTCACTTCCCGGAGCTACACCCAGGCATGCCAGCTTTGGATCCAGCCCAGTGCCCAGCAACTAGACAGGGAGTTTAAAAAGCTAACAGGAGAATAGCCGCTGCACACCAACATCACACTTGTCCTCTGAATTAACTCTGCAAGTCTCGGCTTTCCAGACGATGCTGACTCGCTGCCGTTGGGCCTTTAGCCGTTTGCTTTTAGCCCTGGCCTGCGAGCAGATGTTACTGCTTATCCTGCAAACGGCAATTTTCAGGCTGGATCTGTTGACAAGAGTCATTAGGAACCAGCGTGCTGATTTTCCGCCAGCCCTCCTATTCCCACAAAGGGCGCCCGGGCTGGGCTGGGGCCGTGACACCATGATGCTGGGTGCTGCCTGGGGTCAGCCCTGGTAGGAAGCAGCATTGCTGGGTGAATCACTCTCCCGGGGAGGGCGCAACAAACTCCAAGCTGCCCCAGCAGTGGATCTTGCAACAGCTGGGAGTGTCTCCCAGGGCCAGCACGCCTCTCTGCACCCAGCGGCACCCAGAGCAGATGGCCGCAGAGCGGCACGGTTGTGTCTCAGCCTCATGGGGTGGGGAGGATGGGAATGAGATAGAGCAGCTCCTCCTAATGCCTCTTTTGGGATCAGCCCAGAAGCACATGGAGCCAAACCAAGATCACCAGATAGGCGAGGACACACAAGCAGCTCCTGGCCGAGTGGCCCCTGTTCAGCTCCCTGAGCAGGCTATCTGGATACCCAAGGCCTTTAAGGACTTTGCAGGCATCCCTTCTGCAGAGGGCTCCTGGGGGGGAAGAAGCAGCCCCCTTTCTGCAGAGCCTCCTGTGCCTAGCTCTATGGGCCAGACTGGGACAAGATGTGGCCCCTTTGCAGACCTCTAGGTGCGTGTTACCGCAGGACGACAAAGCGGGACTTTGCAAACCTGCGGCATGCCCGTGGTCAGCCGGATGCCAGGAGCAAAATCAGGTCGTGAAACATGAAAGTTAGCAAAGCTCCTTTAGGAAAACTCGCAGACGCCTGCACTTGCAACTAATGCGTCCGTGGATATTTAATGCCAGCTGACCTGGCTGTAATCAGCATGACTCGCCTTCATTTCCTCTCGGTGGCATGTGGGGATGTGGGTAAATATTAGCCCGTAAGCAATTTGGTAATCAGGCGTCTTTCTTTGATGTCTTTGGATTCATTTTAGGAGGCAGTACTATTTTTCTTTCCTATTGTTTTTCTTTGTACCTGTTGTGAGCTGCAGGGACTGCAGTGAGTTCTGCAGACTCTTTGGTGATTGCACAAGAATCTTCTTTTTAAACAAAAAATGAATCTTGAATCAAAACTATAGGTTCCAAGTGGAAACCAGACTCTGGACTTAGCATTTCTTAAAGTGCTGTTTGCATTACCTTTGTGTTTAAAAAAGTTTTTGCTTAATTTCCCTGTGGGGTCAGCTGTGTTATCTATGTTAAGTAACAGGCCAAAGATATTTGAGAATCATTGACAGAGGTGTAGCTTTAAAACCTTTGTTTCCAAGATGCAGCATTTTCATTTCACGTCATATTGAAAGCGTTAATGTTGTTGGTTGTAGCCACGTTGGTCTAAGGGCATAGGCAGGCTTTAAGTAAATGCGATATTTTTTATTAGACCAACTAAATATTTGGAAAAATTGTTCTTTGCAAGCTTTCAGGCACAAGCACCCTTCTTCAGGCATAGGGAGAGTCTGCTGGTGCTGTGCGCGCCGCGGGGGAAGAGAAGCCAATGTGCAAAATGCAGGTCTGTGATAATGCAAATGTGTGGCAGCAGGATCAAAGGGAATGAAAGGCGCTAGGCATGCGCTCGGTAGGTGGGAGGAATGGGGAAATGTTGAACTGGTGATAGAAAGTAGCTGGTAAAATGCAGACATATAACCTGGCGTTATCAGATAACAGGCAGGTTATCACGTGCCATAAATCCAATGTCTATATTTAATCCATGGGGGTTTTTTTTATATCCAGTAGACTTATGAAGTAAAGTTCATAGGCTTGTCTATGAAAGGTGCTTTGTAAATTCCCTTTGAGGATCAGAACGGAGAGATTGGAGAGAGTGGCTGTTTTGTCAGAAATGTGCCCCTACAGGTAATTGGGTATTTTTGTCTTCGATAGATTTTGGGTGCGCACTCATTTTTTAATGTGCGTGTTGAAAGCTTGCACTATTTTAGCTGTTTAGATGCCTGCTTGGGTATATGGATGCTTGCTTTACACACCATTCTGGACTTGAAAGTGTGAACATGGGCTGAGATGAGATTTCCCTGCGAGGATAAAAGCCCAGTCTGCAGAAAGGACCCCTCCTGCACCCCTCCAATCTTTGGCTGATGAGAAATGCTAATGACTTGGGGTCCACTTCCAGTCTGCTCAGGAGAATGGAAAAGTAGCTGCAACAGCAGGACTTGCCCCAGGGGAACGTTTTCCCAAAGCCCTCGGGGATTGTGGACACCCCGTACGAGCCAGAGAAGGCCCCGTTAGAGGCCAGGCTGCGGGGCGTGCACCATCCCAAGCACTGTGCCACTGTGAGAACTTGCACGATAGGGTTCGACGTTCCTGTTCTTTTAATTCCTGCTGAAAAGGTGTCGCACGGGCAGAGCCGGTCAGGCATGCTGGGAAGATGCACAGCACCATTACCCCCATTAATTATTCCTATAGTCTGTCTAGGGAGAACAAGGTGACATTGGGAATCCAAGGTGCAAAATCCTACTGAAATAGAGGGAGGCCAGCAGCAGAAGCCTACTCAAAAGAGCAGGTCTGGAGAGAGGGCATTATAGGTCGATTCAGAGATGCTGGGGCAGCTGCAGTGCAAGGGAGAGGCTGCAAAGGAAGTGGGGTGATCTGTGGCGCCTGTCGCTGTGGAGCTCGCACGGAGCGCGGCGTTATACGAAATCAAAGAAGACGGGTCGGGTTTTGGCAGACTCATGCCAAGCTCTCCTCAAATGATCCAGGCCTCCTGTTCTCATCTAGGAATTCCTGCATGGTTACTCATCAGTTGCTTGGGAGACAGTGTTTTCCCCAGCAACACCAGAGGTTGCCGGAGGCGTTGGGAAGAGCTGACTGATTCTGCACGATCCCATCAAAGCCGCAGAGGCCCAAGTCGATGTGTGCAGCGGGCAGACCTCAGGACCTCGAGTAGAGCCCCTCTGCACGAACGCTTGCAAGATTAGCACCGTGCGCGTACCCCTCGGACGACTGTGCATAGAGCTAGACACAGACCACATCGGGTACAGCTATGCCGAGGGCACGGCCTGCCCTTCTAAGCCGACTCCAGGTACTGACGGAGATGCATGTTCGGATCTGTTAAAACCCATGCTCCGCCGCGAGGCTGAAGTGCTCTAGCAATTTATATAACATCGCAAAAGCAACTGCAAACAGACCCCTGCTCCCTTCTTTGGTCATACACAAATTGCTCCATGTGCCTACGAAACTGCAATTTCTGAGTGTTAAAGTGGGAATACATTAACTTCCGTGCTATGCTCAGCCCTGGAAAAGCAGTACAGGTAGAAAGGCAGTGGAGAGGGTTAAAGCTGTACAGGTAATGCACAGCCACTGTTACGGAAATAACAAAATACAGCGCCTGTGCACGTATACTCGAAGAACAGCGCAGGTTACCATAAAACTGAGCATTGCTGTAGTAGGGATCAGAATGGTTTCAGACATGGGCATGGACCAGCTACCCCATCTTCATGCCACTACAGCCCCCTGGTCTCAGAGCAGATCTGTTACTTATCCAAGAGACAGGAAGCTGGTGGTGACTTTTCACTGGCAACAGGCATTTTAAGAGTCTATTTCTTCCTATTGCCTCCAAACAAGGCGGAAGGTGCATTACTGTCAACAGATTTTAGAAACCTCTTCAAGCCATTAAAAACCAAAAAAAAAATCCACTTCTAGTCTGTACTACTCTAGGTATAGTAAGTAGTGGTATCTAGTTTACCTGTTGGCGTACTGTTTAGAGCTGGTTAGAATAGAGGGCGTATCTGGAAGTCACCAGCTGATACTCCCCCCACTGCTAAAAGGTTTGTCTCGCTTATGATGGAAGATGTTGGGGAGGGAAGACATTTGGAATAGGTTGAGGTGGCATAAAAATCTGAGAAACATGGAGGGCTAGGGTGAGGGCCTGTGTGCAGCTCGGTGAAGCTCTAACTGCATTTGCTCCACAAAGTGACGCCGCTCCAGACCACATCTCCAACAGGCAGATTCTTCAGGGCACGGACGTACATCACGTATGGGCCACTGCTTGCAACATGCTGCTCGCCCTGTGACTAATTGATGTGTTGACCATGTTGCCCATGGATACATGCATCCTTGTGAGTTTTTATTCGGGCAAGACTGCATGGCTCAGGCTTGTTGCTAATTAATTACCCCCAACTGAGCTATAAAAATTAGCAGAGGGTATTGTGTGCAGAGCCAAGACCAAAGACTGGGAAGTTTTAGTTTAAAAACTGGCAGTTATTAAGAAGCTGTAGCTAGTCTACAGTACCCGGCCATCTAATTCCAGTGTAGGTCAATGAAGCCTTTATGCCATCCAGTAGTCTTACTGGGACTGTGCCCTGTTGCATCAAGGCGAGCAAGTGGAGACAGTTCAGGAATGAGAGAGATTTCCCCAAATTACAGTAAGTGCTACATTAAGTTGGTGCTAAGTTCTCAGGTTGCACAACCGATGCAGACATGACCGTTCCTCCGTCTCTATGCAGATGGAAACACGCGGAAAAAAGAAACCTCGTTCATCCCACCCTTCCAGGATATTATTACTGCCAAATACTGCTGTCTTTATAGCAAGGAAATCCAGACTGCGCAGTCATTATCTGGCCATATAAAATAGTTTATTGTAGACATTCAAAACACCATCTCCTTGTAAAAGGCGTGTAAGGTAAAAATTAATAGAAGGCATCAGCAGGAGTTCATGCACCTGGGTATGAGAAATGCCAGACACAAGATGGAAGTTTATTAGAGTGAACAAGTCATCATCTGCTGCTCCAACCTGCCCTTTGCGCGGGCCAGCACTTCTGATTCGGATGCCTCAACAAGGTCTGAGCACTATCAAGCATGCTCCCTTCTCGCCCATACCCTACCTCTCCCACCCTGAGTTTACCCTGCTTAAAATATTGGGTGCACTGACTGCCCTGGCAGGTGCATGCGTATCCCTCGCGGGCTGCACGCATCCATTGGCGCCCAAAAGTCAATACTGGAGTTTTAGCCGCACATAGCCTGCGGTGAGCGACCACTTCTCTGTGCAGCCAGAGCCCGTGGTTTCCCACAGT
The DNA here is from genome assembly GCA_030014935.1 of Caiman crocodilus. Taxonomy (NCBI): domain Eukaryota; kingdom Metazoa; phylum Chordata; order Crocodylia; family Alligatoridae; genus Caiman; species Caiman crocodilus. The sequence continues at coordinate 8,288,394 of JAGPOW010003356.1, read as the reverse complement.
GACACAAGTCAGTCAGTGCAATAAAAACCTGTAGGAGATTACTCCCATCCGCTCACTTGTTCCTGTTACATATAAATAGTTTTCACACACACACACTACATACACGGTTATGTACATGCCATGTCACTTGATTTGGTAGGAAGCTTCAGCAATTGTAGTGGCCGGGCTGGTTCAGGCTGCCCTCCCGAGACCATGGGAAGGGAAGCAGTGGCTAAACATGCTCCTTCTCGTGCTCTCCATTTAAAAGGTTCGGAGATGATCTATTGAGCGCCCCCAGACTTTGCCACCCATGGAGCCTGTCCTGTTGCATTAAATAAAGCATCCGCAAAGGCAGAGAAACTCTGGCGTGGGACGTGACAGCAGGGGTGTGACCGCCGGAGGGCGAAGTCCAGGGCTACTCCTTCAGCAGGCCAAGCTTTTTCAGCGCCTCCCTCCTGTGCTCTTCCGTGGAGCCCTTTGGGGCAATCTTGATGCTGATGCAAGGAGGCTGGGGCAGCTTGGAGTAGTTCTGCAGCGAGTCGGATCGTCGCTTGTCACTTTTTGTCAGCTCGGCCTTGCCGACTTGGTGCTCCTGGAGGTGGCCGAAGTCTTTCCCCATGCCCAGCGAAGCCGGGCGCGGGCGGCTGCTTTTGAGAAAGCTGGGCGTGATCTTGTCGAAAAAGGACGTTTTGCCCAGCGAGCTGCTGTTCTTAACGTTTTGGTCCTTGCTGCCGGAGATGTAGCTGCTCAGACCCACGCCGGAGCGCTCCAAGGTGTTGGATTTGAAGTGCATCTGCCTCAGGCCTGGAGCAACCTTCTCTGGTCCGCTGAAGCTTGGGTCATGGGGTTGGCTCTTGTTAGCAATGAAGCTGACTTCTTTATAGCTGGCTATGTCATCTCTATCGGCTGCCCTAGGAATGAAGAAAGAGGCCTCCTTTGGTTTGGGAGAAGTGGCGGGTTTAACATGGGCATCAGGTGCCCTTCCTTTATCCTGCAGCAGTCCCAGCTTCTCCAAAGCCTCCCGCCTGGCTCTCTCCTGTTCTTTAGGGTCAAGATGCCCCGAGGTGTCGCTGGCTGCGGCAATGCTGGGTTTGTAGCTGGCTGGTGGTTGAGAAGGCGCTTTTATCCTGTGGCTGGGGTCTATGATGAGGGGCACTGGATTGTTTTTGCTGGTTTTAAGGATAATATTTGGGGGCAGTTTCCTTGGTTTGGGGGCCGTGGGAGGCCCACGCTTGAGGTCTGAATCCAGGGCAGCCTCTTCCGTTGCTGAATTGTCGGGGCTGCCTGGAGGGAGAGTGTCTCTTTGCAGACCTCTCTCACAATGCTTAGGTGCCACCGGGTTTGGAAGAGCTACTTCTTTCTGCGGCAACTTTGCCTCTTCCGAGGTGGGATGCCAAGATACAGCCCGAGGCCGATTCCCGTCGACCTCCACATACTCCATCTTGGCCTCAGCCTCGCAGGACCGATCTTTGCTGCTGTTGCCAGATCCCTTGCTAGCTATTTGCTGATTGTTTATTGTTACAGGGTCCTGGAAAGGTTCAGGGGGCTGTATAATTATGGACTCCAGTGGCTTAATCTTGATACTCCAGTTGGGTCGGTCACTGGACATGTCCTTTATCCCTTCTTTCTTGGGAGATGTCCAAGACGACTTCCCCGTTTCCTGAGCTGTCGGCGTTGGACCCTCCAGCCCGAGGTCCGTGGCATTGCAGACAGAAGCCTTGTTTGTGTGTGTGCTCGCTACGCCGGCACCCCTTGGGAGGTTGCAACAGCCTGAGCTGGAAACCAGTGCTGGAGCAGATCTTGAGAGAGCAGACACACTTGGGTCACCCTTTTGTTCAACTTCATGCCACTGAGCAAGGCTTTCACTGCGAACCCTATTGTCTGGACCTAGAAGAAGAGGTAGCCATAAGTAAGGGGAGCAGGGCACAAGCACCCTGCTGTTTTACATGCAGTCTAGCAACAACACCCACTCCCCACTTGACAGGGGATGGTCCACCCTCCCCACGCCAACAGGGCGCAAGGGGAATGCTTGCAGCCAACAACATACAGACGTAATGACAACAATATTCACGTGTGCAAGAAGCAAAAGAAAAGCTGTTTTGCTCTGAAGTTTTCCTGGAGAACAATTTACTCTACCAGGGGGGGAACAAGAGTCTAATGAGAGGCTTGTGTGGGTCAGTACTCAGCATCTCATCCCCTCCCCTATCCCCAGCAGACTTCAGTTGGCCAATACCAGGTTTTCACTTATGAATGAGGAGAGCTGATGCAATGCTACTTGCCCTTCTGCTCACATTAACTCTGGCCAGGAATGAGTCTTAAAATACAGGCCCTGTGGCGGATAAAGCAGGGAGTTGTCCGAGGACCTAAAAGCAAGCTGAGCCTTACCCTTTGGAATAACCTCTCTCTTAGACCATGCCTTTGAAGGCTCAGCGTAGTCCGTCTCATCAGTAGAGACCCCATGGTCTGCTTCTGCATCCAGAGAATCAATGGTTTCTTCTAGGAACATCAGACATTCCTTTTCCTCCACCGACAAATAGTCATAATTGTTATTGCTCTAGAAAATAAAAAGGAGACACCGACATATGGGAGATGTGCCAGGCATCACACTAGTTAGCAGAATCACTTGGAGTGTAAGGCAGACACACAGCAAAACAGGACTCTCTTCTCCTGGTTCTCTTCCCTGGAAGCAAGCTGGTGAATACTCAAATATCAGCACCAACAGCTAGTGAAAACCCAGCCAGCTGCCCTTAGAAGCAAAGTGCAGACCTATCACTTCTGGGCATCATGATCATTTAGCAGGATCATCAAACAGCACTGAATAGTTACCACTCCTAATTTAACTACACAATTTGCCCATCGACGATGTTTCCTAGTTTTCCTTTGAAGCACTGATAGATCTATAATGTGCATTGCCAGCTAGTCAGCTCACAGGCCAACCACATCTGTATGGATCAGATCTGCCAGATGTGGAAAGCTTGTCAAAGCATCCAGCTATTCAGCAGCTCGTTTGCTGATGGTGCTGCTTCTCCCAGTTGTCTCCTGCTTTTCAAGTGCTTTTGCAAGATTCAACTTGATCTTCACTGGGCCACATACACCCCTATCTTCTGTGTCAAGTCCTCCACCATGTAATATAGTAACCAGCTGGCCCATCCCTGGTAATTACACACGGATCTGTTGCTGATGTATAAGAGAAGGCAGGGAGGACCAACTGAGAGTTGCAATTACTACACCTCAATTATACTCCAAAACAGACAGGACATAATTCATCTTCCCAAGCCTGACATGGTTGATACAAACAGGTATGAATGGACAGACTGAGAAATAGTATGCATTTGCATCATGGGCCCAATTAATTCCTGGCTTAATTATGGTGCGGTAAGTTAGGGATGAGCGTGGTTTAATGGCCATTTCAGAAGGAGTTGCCTTTGTTACAGTCTAGTAGGTGTGTGCCATATTAGCACTCCACTGCCAGCTTGTTTGGTTCTTCACAGGTGATGCATCCCGCCAGACTTAACCTTGCCTTGTGTCCCTGGGAAGCCCAATTGCATCTGGACCTTATGGAGGAGAGCGGTGGCAGTGGAAGTGCTTTAGAGGCAGCCCAGAGGCTCAAGGGCACTCCATTTATGTGGAGCTGGATCGTGGCTCCACAGAAGTGACCTCCAGTGTTTGAACTGCACCAGGCTTCGATGGCTGGAAGTGGGCAGGACCTACAGCTAGCTCCTTGGGGAAGCACTGCGTTTTGCTAGCTCAGCTCCCAACGCAGCAGACCCTTGTCTGGGACTGGGGCCTCCACCCGCTCTCACAATAAGTGTGGATCTGAAGCAGAACACAGCCCTTTGTGCCAACCTAGACTCTCTCTTCAGAGGTTTATAGTGTCCCTGGCGACTGAATCCGCAGCTCAAAACTAGCAGCAAATCAAGGGAAGGTTATTTGCAAGTTACTTACAAATCCAGAGTGGTTGGAAGTAGCGCTGCCCATGCTGTCACAGCTGCCAGAGTCTTGGCCAGCCATCCCTAGCCACAGCTCTTCCTTAGGCATAGCACAAAGCGCCAGGGTGAGAGCTTCCAGGTCAAACTGGGGAAAGAGAAAGCAGGTTCAAGCGTTGCATTCGATCAGCTTAGAACCGCGCTAGAGCCAACGGGAAGAAAGCAATCAGGATTGCTAAACTGTTAGGTGCAGACATGTGCCATTCTCCAAAGCTGCTCAGCAGCCAAAGCGGTGGATTTCAGACACGTGCACACACATGCCTCCAAGGGATTCACCTGGGAAACCCTACAGTTCAGAGCATCAATAACGGGGTATGCTTTAGGGCACCGTGAGCAATCCCGCCTGCTTTAATAGCTGCAAAGCTGTCATCCACTGACCGTCTCTCTGACATGAACAGGCTGGTTAATGAGCAATGAGAAAGAGAGACAAAAATACCACCAATGCAGCATTTAGTTCTTTAATCAGACCCGTTCTGTCTACAGGCTGGGTTGAAGCAGTTTCATAAGCTGTGCTGAACGCTTTGTCCTCGTCTCCATTTGAAGCTGGAGCCCAAGTGCATCCCTCGCTGACAGCGATGGTCCGGGACGCAGAATTCGTCGCGCCCGCTGCGCTCGGCTGAAGAAACCCAGCCGGGAGCTCGGAAGCGCTCACCGGAGCAGGCTGAGCTCAAGTTCTCCAGCCGGGTCACCAGCAATAACACGGCAATGACTAAAGCTTGTTGAGAGGTAATCAAGCACCTCACCCTATGGCCAAGTCATAAATGTGGGTGTGCATTCACGGCACATGCTGTCGCTGGTGTAAAGCACAACACCGCTGAGAAGTCCTGCCTTGTTGGTTGAGAAATACACGTGCCGGCTATGCCAGAGGGTCTTGCTCCCTGGACATCCAGACTCCCAGGTCACGACAGACTCCCCATTAACTCATTTGCTGGTTGTAGTACGCCTTCTGCTACAGCATTTCACAGTCCTTGAGCGTTCAGATCTACACCAATTCACCTTTCCCCTGGGTCAGCAACGGCTCAAATATACAGGGAAGCCAGAGGGCTTTTCACGAAATTATCTTTTGTCTCAGGATCTGGAGCGCTCTGCAGAGGGCAGAGCGTATTACAGACTCCCTTTTTAGATGCAGGGAACAGAGGGTATGCAACTTGTTCAAAGACAGCGTGATTCAATGGCAGAGTAGAAAATGCAAGCCACTTTCTCCCCCGTTCCAGCTGCTAGGCCAAGCAGATAGGGTCCCTGCAGACAGACCGCCATAATACTGCATATTCCCGACCCTCCCCTAGCTTTGTCACCTTCTAAAAAGCAGTCCAGGAGCTGAGGACACAATCCCTGCCCAGCCTGAGCAGCCACTGGTCAGATTCAGACCCGGCTCAGTAGGAAGCCCGTATAGTCAGCGTAAAATAAAATAAAAGTGTTTTCTAGCTTGCAGATACTGTGCCCGGTGCCCTTCAGGCTCATGATTCTGGCAAATTGGTGTCTGCAGAGACACTGCATCTTCAGTCCTAGGAGCAGCCAGAAGACACTCCCTGAATGAGGCCTGCCTCTATTTCTCAAGGCTGCAGCTTTAGGGATCATAACTTTTTTCCTTTAATACCAGCCGGTGCTTGGATGCACCTTGAAACGCATGCACAAGGCTAGGAGCAAGAGCACAGCTCAGCAAAACATACATGTATTATCAACTAGCTCCTGAAAGATTTCTGCCTCCTCAGGCATTGTAAAAAACGGTATCTCCTCTGCCTGAATTTGCTGACATATAACTGCATGTGCCAGCTTGGCTAAAAGCAATGGTTTCATGCAACAGCTTTCTGAAAGTCACCGATGTCATGAAAGCATTAGGGAAGATAGGAAATTTGAAGTATAGCACTCACGCTCGCACACAGATAGCCTTTTATAAGCTTAACCCTGAACTGTGCTGCCAAGCAGTCAGCGTGCGTGACTAACTCCTCCAAGTTTAACAAAGGACAAGTGTTCAGTGGGGACAGTTATTTACAGACATAAGAGCTGAGAGGTTATAAAATTGATTCACTCGGTTTGCTCAATCTGCGTACAAAGAACATTGATCAGTATCTGGTTTCCGCAGTCCATCCCGCGAGGAGGGCAGAAGGGCTGGGTCACCGACACGAAGCCAGCATTGCCCCCCGGCAGGAAAACCAAAGCAGTCTGTTGCCATATAGCCTAGCGAGGCTTTCAGCACTGTGCAACAGCCTCCAAATGCTGCATCTAGTCACAGGTGAGCAAACTTGGTTTATCATCTCTGAAGAAGCCATTAGGGAGTTAGGCTGTTTAAAAAAAACAATGTGGGGGGGGGGAATCCCCCTCCCCTTTTAATTTAAAAGATATCCAGAAAAGAGAAACAGGTTCAAGACACGTCCAGCACCTCTGATCCCCAAGTGCATACACAGTTCAATTAAACTTCTAATCTTAAACTAGCACTATCAAATAAAAGCAATAACCTTGCATCCTTGATTGCAGGTTACCTCGTGGTCCACAGCAGTACAATCAGCAGGCAAGGGCAAGGCTGAGCCTTGCAGGTCTTCGGGCTCGCAGAGGAGGGACTTTGGGATGTCCCCAAGAAGGATTAAGTAGGCTACTTCTGAGCAGGGCTAACACTGCAAGAAGTCGCATGCTCATATTCATTTAGCGGAAGCCCCCAGGACTCTGCAGCAGTGGTCTCTGCAGCCTGCCCAGGGATTTCTACCTTCCCACAAACATTTGGCAGAGTTGACTGAGGTCTGTGGGAAGTGAGAGTCTTGCCTGGACCTGGACAATGCCTGAAACATGAAGTAGCTAGCTCAAGCCAGCTTCCTTTTTCCATGAATTTGTCACGCAGAAAACAGAAACAATGCCATGTGACCAGCTACACCCACCAAGTACATCCGCCTGTTTGTAAGGATGAAGGGTCTCATGTTTAGTGCACAGTTCCTCTTATTCTCCACAACAAGTTTGGGAAGAACAGCCTCCCAAATGTCAGGAGTGCAAAAGCCCCTGCAAACACAAAAAACTCCTCAAATAATTTCCTGTGTTTCTCTCCGCTTATTCCTAACCCATCAAATCTGATCAAACCGCAACAAATACGCTCTGGAGATTCTTGCTTTGTAAGGGTTGACACTGTTATCGAGTTGCCCGCATTTACCCAAATCAGTAGCCAGCAAACCGTGTCTACAACCACTTTTATTTAGAAGCCCATGAAAAGAAAGGAGTATTTTGACAAAAGTTCGTTTTTCACTGCACACAAACTTGTTCAGCGACATTTCAGTCCAGCTGTATCATCCATGTGACTGGCCTCCTGCATCAAAGCCCTGCCCAATATCTCACTGGACAACAGCTGCCTTCGTTGCTCAACATCCAGAGGTTACTTGCAACTCGTGTTCCTCTTTTTTTACCCCAGCTATTCGGGTAATTTTAGGAATTCTCTTTCTAAGGAAAGCAAAGCAAGTATAGTGCACGCATCTCTCATGGGTGCAAATGGCACGATCCCGATCTGCTAGGGGCTTCCATAGGCACTCCACAAATCCAGCTAAAAAACTACCCGGGAGCTAGAACTGCATCTACCACTAGGCATCAGACCTGAAGAAGGGGAGAGAAGACCTACAGGCATGACTTTCTTTTGGTGAAAAGAATGAGACCCAATTCACAACAAGGAATTTTCCTTCTCCGTTCACCCCGGCTTGACGCTTTCTGAAGAACACTGCCCGCACGGCTGGCACGATTCCTCCCACCCCACTGATCATGAAAGCTTTTTAGCTACTTGCATGGGAAAGCCAAAACTCAAAAAGGTAACCCAGTCAAGTGACAGGTCTGTCACGAGCTCAGAAAGGCCACGATTTCACCCACGCGAATTTTAGCTCCGTTTCACCTCCCCTTCTCCAGACAAACCAGGGTTCCTCAGGCGTTGGAGGCTTTTAAACATGCAACAGTGTCCTGCTCTCCAAGGCAACTATTGCTCGGCATTATTAAAGAATCAGGTAACAAATAAGAGATTAAAATGCAATTTACCTGGCAGGATGTCCTCTCTTCTGCAGCTCCAGAGGAACTAGCAGGTTTCAGCAAAACTGGTTTTTGAGAGGCAGGGAGAAAGCCTGGGGCACTTTACAGAACTCCAAACCCAGGTGGTATCTATCCCCCAAGTCTCTTTACTTTGAAGCTAAACAAATACAGCATGGTTAGAAATTAACTCACCTTCTCCAGCAGAGAGATAAGGATCAAAGGGCTAAAAGGCTCTCTGCTTCCCCAGACAAGGGGCTACAGTACTACGCACAAAACGCCGCCTGTTCTGCTCTGTCTCTGACCTCTCCCTGACTTACCTGGACAGGTAAATGCCTCGCCCCTCCTGTGGCTGACTCCCAGCCAATCACAAGCTCTGCTGCCCTCTACTCATTCCAGCTGTTCTCCGTAATAGGGAGGAGGGCTAGGGAGGGTGGGATCAAGGATTTCTGCACCAACCAAAGCTCTCAGGCCTAGTCTATGGAAACCAGTAGGAGTAGAGGGTGTGGCGCATATTGGTGGAAAAGATTGAAATATGTAACCAAAATTGCTTAGCTCTGCTAAGGAGCAAGGGGTGAGCTCTTCCTGCTCCAGTAATAGCAATAAGGCAGTTATATTTGTTTTGTAAATCGAGCTCTGGAGCGAACCGTTTGCCCTTCCTCTTTCTGTTTTAAACCCCCCAGTTGTTTCGTGCCGCCGTGTCGGGACAGCTGCTTGCTGCGTTCCGGCTGCTGAAGCTGCAGAATGGAACAGCTGTGCAAATTCTCCATCTTCGCCCATCCTGCCAACAAGCCTTCTGCCTGGGCCTGAAGAGGGTGGGGTCCAGAGAGCTTTATAATGCTAGCCTGTTCCAGTCAGATTTGGAGGAAGGTGCATCCACCCCACCTTTATAGCCGGGGGAGCAAAGGTTTGGAGAGCCCAAATGACCTACCCAGTCAGACTGAGCCTGATGGCTACTAGAGTGTCCTTAATGAAATCTGTTCTCATTAAGAAACTGCCAAGCCGCTGCACATGTGACACTGAGCAATGCATTCACTGCTGCTAACTCTCGCTCTGCTTTCCTGGTTGTCTTACACCCTTTGCATACATTTCGGAGGAGACTCCTTCACCAGGCATCTTGCTCTTCTGCATAGTTTGTGACGTACGTGGGAGTCCAACTGTAGCTGTGACAAAAACACCTCTGTACATCAGGGTTACTCCTCCTAATAGGTGTTTGCAGAGCAGCCTTGAGCAGGAGTTCACAGCAGATCTATTATTTTAACTGGGTTCACTGCTTAATCCTTGCAGCTTAGCTTAATAAGATGTTTCAGGAAGTTGATTCTTCTTGGCTATGAAAACAGGGGCAGGCTCGTTTCACTTGCTGCCCACATTTATCACTAGGACTTTCCAGACTGGAGCATCTCTAGAGGAGTAGGATATCTCTCTACAGTTCCTAAATTTATTGTCAATGCAGGTATGAGGTCTTGCAGCTTGCCTCCTTGCTTCTGGGCTATTTATGATCCCCCTCACTCATGAAGCGGGGGAAACTTGCCCCTGCCCCATAAATAACTGAGTAGCCTTTTAGGCATGAATCTCTTCAACTCACGAATTACTCTTACAGCTGCAGCAGCTTCAGATATAAGTCCCTTTGGATGGTGGAAAGAACGGAGAAACTTGACTGTCTCTTCCTTCTTCCCACCTCCCAAAGGGGCTTATCTGAAGCTGCTGATGAAGCAAATCTTACAGCAGCATTTTCACTTCCAGAAACGACCGGCATCTCCGCGGTCTGTCCTCCCCCCAGGCAGATAAACAAGAAGCTTCTGCTTTCCGACCTAGGCATTTCTTTGAAGTATTGCATGTCTCTAGCTCCCAGCTATGCAACTGGGCTCCAGCTTGCTTTATGGGATCCAAAGCAGCCACACAGCATAGCTCTGTGCAGTCAGGCTTCTCATTTTCTTGGGCGGTGTGGTCCAACCAGTGCCACGTTGTTCAATATTAGTTCAATAAGGATGTGGAAAAACTTGAGAGAGACCAGAGAAGAGCCACCCACAAACTCCTGGAAGGCCACTTCAGGCTTAATATCAGGAAAAACTCCTTCACAGCCAGGGTGTCCAGACTGTGGAATAAACTCCCTGCAGCGATGGTGCAGCCACCTACCCTGGAGGGTTTCAAGAGGAGACTGGACAGTCACCTCGCTGGGGTCACCTAACCCCAGCTGTCTTCCTGCCTAGAGCGGGGCGGCTGGGCCCCTGATCTGCGAGGTCCCTTCCAGCCCCTACCGTCGATGAATCAACTGCTCCTGCAAAAAGGGCGAATTGTGGTTCATGAGACTGACTTTAGGCACATGAGACGTCCACTGAAATGTTAAGTTTCAACTGCAACCTTGTGAGTGATTTAAAAGAGGACAGGAGCAGGCTTCTAGCCTTGGTTTGTTTGCTGTTTTAGTTCTGTCCTTCCTTGGAGGTTCAAGCTCTTTGAAACAGTCTTGAAAAAAATCAGATCACAATAGATGGCTGCCACTATGAGTAACGCTTAAACCTGTTTTTATTTTTCCACTGTATTTTACCTTCATGAAACTAATCGCCTTATTGTTGCCAAAATTAAAGTTAAGATGTTACACTAGAACAGCTCAGCATTTTTACCCTGCGAGCACATGAGGAAGGGGGGGTAAGCAGTTATTCCCATGCGTTCGTATTTGCTAGCCACCTCCCTCCCACCACGGTATCGCCAACCTGCAGTAATAACACAAAATACACAGGTTTTCCACATACTTCACATTCCACTTGTTTAATCATTAACAAGGTAGCCCATGGGGAAAAGGCACACTGACCGCTCTGAACGTGTAAGCATCTGCCTGCTTCATGCGCATTACTTTTGAAATGAAAAATGTGACCTTTCTATTTTAAACACTCAACAGACTCCTTTGAAAACCAGTCAGATGTGCAGCACCCCTGGATGAAATGCATTCCTTCTGGGAGAGAAGCACTCGGGCAAGCTGCTTCCTGGTTCTCCGGTCTCTCTCGTATTTCTCCTGGCCCACGAAGAGATTAAAAAAAAGTATTTACCTATTACTAGTGCAAGCAGAACATTGCCGATTATTTTGAGCCATCTGTTTTCCTACAGAGATGCAGACAGCACGAGGGCTCAGAATAGTTCTAGACTTGAAACTAGGACCCCCGGGGCGTAACACCTGCAGGTCTATGCAGAGTAAATGCATCGCAGCATGCCTTCCTTTGGGACCAGATCTGCAATGGGCTAAAACTGGCATTAAAGTCTCAGGACTTAGGGCCACTCCCTGGGGGTCCGGCTTCACAAAGCTGTGGTGGCCTAAGCACCCTACCTGTGTGTTACTGGACTCGACAGAAACTACGTTGTTTTTTTCCTTCCCTTCCGCATACGGGTCTGCCTCCGAACAGTGAAAGCAGGGGCACGCTGAAGTGCTGCATGATTTCATATATACGGTATGAAACATGGCAGCTGGGTTGAATGATGCAGGCAAACATCCCGGTGTTACCACAAGAGGACTTTGCCACCTCAGGTAGCGCATTGCGCCCCACCTTTTTTATAAACATGAATGCAGTTTGTTCACAACCACCACTCTGAGAAGGAAGCTTACATGTCACTGGAGATGAGGTATTCCCATGAGGGTGGACTCTTCTCTTGCGTGTAGAGCAGTTTTGTTGTAGCTCTGCCGCCTTCGATCCAGTTTCTATGCACAGTTCAGTTCCGCTAATGACAAATCAATTATGCAAAATGCTCGCTTATAGCTGGTATTTATATGGTATCTTCCAACGTTAATTAAACCATAACATAGCTGTAAAGCAGCTAAGTGGACCTATGGCTCATCTCACAGAAGGCAGGCAGAGAAAGCAAGTGATTACCCAAGAGCACAGAAACAGCATTTAGGGCACAGGTGAGAATTTGAGTCGACTTCCAGTGCAGGTTTAAAGTGCATTTCCCATTCTCATCCCCTATATTGCTTTATGATTTAAATGACACTATAGTGTCATCAGCATTGTAAGACATAGGTTTGTTAGCCGTTTGACTGAAATCATTCACTTTAAGTAACGTGGTAGGGCTTGGTCCGGCAAGCAGCGTTCTCCACCCCCACTGCAGTTGTATGCCATGCAGTCCAGGGCTGCATCCAGATGAGTGCGGAAGTGTAGGTCAAAAAACCCATGCCAAAAAAAGCAGGGTGGCGCAAGCAGCAGCAGCACACGGCACCCAAAACCGGAGACTGACCAGCCAGAGCCACACACTGGCTGTCAGTCAAGTTCTCTGCCATGGCTGCAGCCCCGGAAGGCCGCACAGTTGCTGGCCCCAACCTTCCCTACCCCACTCAGGGTAACCTGTGGCACAAATGGCACAGGTGTTCCCTGGGGGACAAGTAGCAGTGACACAAGAGGAAAAAAGTGCCCAAAAGCTTGCAAAGAACTTTTTTCCAACTACTCAGTTGGTCTAATAAAAGATATTGCACCTGTTCAAAGAACTGTGCATGCCTACGTGCTTAGACCAACACAGCTACAACTAACCCCTTTGAAAAACAGCATTTTTTTCAGTTAGCTGGATCACAACTCTGCTAGAAAGAGTAAGCTCCAGCTGTTCTGGTGGGAAGCCAATTGCTCAGGCTGTCATGAATCAGCTGCGTAGGCACAAGTATCCTTGCTGCAGAAATACAGCAGAATACCAAGATGAGCAGAGCCACAGTGGGCTAGACAAATGGTCTGCCTTGCCTGCTTCCAACCGCGGCAGTAGACTATGCTTCAGAGGGAGAGTTTGTGTACAAGGCAGGTGTAGTATAGACAAATTCATAGAGGACAGGCCCGTGGATAGCCATTAAACAACACCAAACTGTGGGTAGCGGTTTTATAGCCAGTTATTGCTTTTCACCCCCTGGCCCATTTTGCTGCCTTTTTTGTGTATCAAAAATGCACCAGAATATTAGTTAACTTTTTTTCTTACAGCACCTGGACAACCCCGAGCCAAGCAACTCTTGCTGGAGGAAAGGAAAGAGGTGTTTGTAAAACCACAGGAAAGCCAAGAGCTTCTTTCCTGAACTGGGGCAAAAATTGCAAGGTTGCATTATCTCCCTAATAAAGGTATGGAGAGCAAATATTAGCTTACAAGATTCTTGGGGTAAATCAGATATCTTTTATTAGCACAATTACTAGCTTACTTGACCATTATTAGCTTAGTTTCCCTCTTCTCTTTGTAACAGGAGCACCCTCTAGTGTTAGCCACCAGGCACAGGGAGATGCCAAATAAACAGCCACTTTGGCATTTCAGCCTGTTTCACTTGACGGAGGCCAAAACATTTTTATTTTTTTTTACCTCAAGCAACTGAATGAACTTGTGAAAAAAACACAGGTAGTTTAAAACGTGTTCTTAATTTCTTGTCATCCCCCTATCACATCTACCTACACAGCGTTACTTACCTAGTCATGCAGATTTACAAAAAGGAATGCACTGTTCTTGGTGAATGCCAATTCAGTGCAGACTTCAGACATCGTGTAAATTGGCCTCTGTCTGGTCATCACGTGTTTTTAGGTAGCAAATAACTCAATAAAAGCTTTACAGCATAAAGGCAAGCTCTGGTTGTGGTTGTGTCTTTGGGAGCTGAGAAAACAACTCAGGAAGGTTTCTACTTAATTTACTCAGTTGGTCTAATGAAAGATAACTACTCAGAGAACCTGACCTGTCTACTTAAGTCAGGCAGCAGGGAGGGCTCTGCCCCTACAAATCAGGGAAGGCTTATCCAAGAAACATTCACGTCTTCAAGGACAGTGAGTTACAAGAGGAGGATCTCAGGGTCAAAGTGGAGGCCTGTAGCAGGAAGACGGAAAAAATAACTGTTCCATTTCATAAAATAAACCCGTCGCTGGTCAAAGCCACACTTCATAGGAAAAGTACTTCTTGCTGCAATAGAGGCATTTTCCAATGTGCAAAAATACTGTTTTCTCTAAGACAAGTTTCAGAAGTTGAAATGCACTTTTGAACTGTGACCTAACCTGCTCACAGACAGCTATTTTATGTTGTGCCATGCCATTCAGGTACATGTTACTTTAACTCGTGTACCAAAACTAATCCTCAATCTATACACTCAAGTGACTTGTCAACCAATTTCAGAGGAAACATTCACTGCATTATTACAGATGCATTTTATCTACAGAACTAGTGAAGCGTGATGAACCAGGGATTTGGAGAGATTCACCCTGCCCCACACCCAAGTATACCCAAGCCCCAGGCCACAAATGAACATTATACTGAAAAAAGTGTGCATGCAGTCACATTTATTGGTGCAGTCACGATTTTTGCAATTCAGGGGCACATGTTTAACGAAATATATTCTCCAAAAATAACTGGTGCTAATGATACACAACAACAGGATGTCATACCACTGGAATACGTTGGTAAATACTAAGGTTTTAGAAACTGTTTGCTAACATCAGTTATTTCACTGTAACAGAAACAAATAATGCTTACATCAGTGTCGGTCCCTGCTAAACATGTAAACTTTGACAAGCTTTTAAAGTGCCATTAAAAATCACGAGATGTGCATCTCTTCATACAATATAAAGTTTATGAAAGGCCACATGATTAGAGTATGTTAAGCTCCTTTTTCTAGGAAAAAGAATTTAGTGCTGGTGAAAGGGGCCAGACTGGCAGCCTTGGAAACTGAAGTCCTACAGTGAATCAAAAAAGTGATGCTTACACACCTCAACCTTTAACTAAGGAGTTCATTGCTGGGAAAAGCAAGTTCAGTCTCCATGGTCCATTCAATCCCTGGCCCCTCTGCTGAAATATTCAGCAAAGAAAGTAGTGCTAATTGCATTTGGGGGGAGGGGGGGCGGAGGAGGGGAGGGAGGAAGCAGTGGAGCAGTAAGAATGTCAGTCCATGTCTAACAGTATTTTTTTGGATCACTGTGCACAGGTGACAGACTTTGATTTAATGCCAGTTACCTGAGCTTAAGTCTCAACTATGAACCAGACAAATAAATGTTGAACAAAATATCAGTAACTAGTGTCTTGCAGCTACAAGACATGCTTCAGTGCAAAAGGTATTAATACAGCTACTCACAGACACAGGTTCTTCCCACCGAGAGCAAGGAAAGCAGTCGTGTGCAATATTACCATGTCTCTACTGTTAACAAAGGGCACGTAAGTGCTAGTAATAAATCAGACATGACAAAACTAACACAATTACAGAGCTCTTCCAGAAGGAATACAAATAAGTTTAGTTGGGTTTTCACATGAGATTTATACATTTAAGTTTCTAGAAAGTTTGATTTTTCTTCTTCTTTACCTGGGGACAGGGAGGGAGTTCAGATGACTTAACTTTAATTTCTTCAGTTCAGTTCCACAAGTTATTTTCCTCTTTGAAAAGTTACATTAAATATTTGTTTTTGTAACAAATGACTTTTGTTAAACAGGACAATGATTACAGCAGTTTATTTGGGATCTCAGATCCAAAACAATGCAATTTTCTAGGCAAATAAATATAGTTTATTCCATGTGCAACTACTCTCCCTCAATTAATCTGACAGTTGACATTACTAGTGTAATAGAACCTTAATGCAAACATGATACAGCAAAATAAATATGTGAAACAGGCTTCTGAATTGTAACAGGGCAAATAAAAACACTTAGCCTTGCTATCCACTTTTAGAAATCCACACACAGGCTTTGAAATCTAAATGCAAATGTCTGCAGATACATTAAGTCTTGTGTTTTGCAAATTCTATACCAGAAAGTTAACTGATTTTGCAGGATAAGAGTTATTTTACCAAATGCCTACAGCAGGTTTGCAAACATGGCACATCAGAAATAGCTACTTTGCACTTCTCTAGCACCTTTCATCCAAGGACTTTACAAACACCAGTTTAGCCTCAAAACACCTCTGTGAGGTAGACACCGTACCCACTTTACAGATGGGTAAAGAGAGGCTGAGGTGTAGTGATTTTGTCCAAGGTCTCGCACCCGTTCAGAGTGAAAGTTAGCATCATGCGAGTTAGACTGAGTTTCTTGGTCTAACTGCTAGACCATGTTTCATCTTCAAGGATGTACACATCATATTCTTTGTTTCTTTGACCCAGTCATTTCTGCTTCTATAATCATTTGCTTTCAGTCAAGCATTTAAAAAGGTTTAAAAAGTCTGTAAAAGCAATCTGTGCTGTAACAGGCATTATCTTAATATCTACAGCAAACTCACGCCAGTGCCATAATTACTTTATTTTTTATACTGAGTTAAAGGAATCCTGGTCCATAATACTCTTAAGTGATTTAATCATTCAGGCCTCAATCCAATGAAGCACTTAAGCACACGCTTAAATGTGTTTTAATAGTTCCACTAGTGTCAACAGGATTACCCTTCTGTTTGAAGTTCCACAAGGAGGTCTCAAACCAGGGAATCATTTTAGCACATGCTTTATGGAATAAGGAGTCTTTGCTGCATCAGGGCTTTGTACACGACCTCTCTCAGGAACCTGGGAGGTTCTTCACAGAAGGCAATTTAAACTTCCATTCCCTACAGCAGACTCATTTCTACTTTGTTTTCAAGATGGACCTCCTTGCCTCCCACATATAAAACTGCATAGAAGGTATCTTAAACCACAGTAAACAGAAAACCAGCAGGGGTCAGAATATTGTTAATTGCTTTAACACACGTGTGTTACAGGCATTCTTTTAACAAAAAAAGACGACTTTCAGTAATACGCACCTCTACAGCACCATTTAGAAAAATCTCAATGCACTTCAACCCTCACAATCCATGTATGAGGTAAAATTTCTTTGTTATAGTGATTTCAAACATCCCTGATTCTTTTTTTAAATAGGGTCAGAAGTTGAGCATTCTACCTAGCTTATTTTACTGTTAAAAATTAAAAAGGCTCCATTTCCTTATTAAAATTGAGGTCTTGCTACTGAAGAGAGTCATTGGTGGGAATTCAAGCAAGTTAAGAGGTATCTGGTAGAATACAGACACCAAAGACACTTCAAGTTATTTCCCTTTTGCGTAAATGCTCAGTCCTTCTCAAACAAGATATCTGTTCTGTAAAAGAACGAGAACCAAAAATTAAAAAGTGCTAACTTATGAGTATTTAGAGCCTTGTATAGCTTATCAATATTCCGTGGCCACAAGAGTGGCCACATCTGAGGAACACCAGACTCAAATCTATTAAATGTATTAAAACTAGATTTTAGCTAGTGTCACTCCTTGCCGGAATTAAGATCATGTTGTTAACAAGGATCCAAGTAGTTCAGAAAACATGCCAACATCCTGATGCAGTGTAAACACAAAGGGAAGGATAGTTAATTTTCAAACAACTAAAAGCTACACTTCAAGTGGTACTTATGAAGGATTAAGTTTGTGGGTATTTAACTGTCTATTCATTAATTTTAAGAAGTCTATTTTAAAGCTCAGAGGCCACCCCTCTCACTACCACCATGACTTCAAACTATACATTCTACTTCTGTCATTTATGTCCTAAGCAAGGGCAGCTTTGGAGTTACTCATCCAACAGGCATCTCTTTCTGCAAGAGCTGCCTATGTGCGTATGAGCTATTATATAAAACCCTCAGGAAAGTAGCACAGATATATATGCACATGAAGTTGCCAAATTTTCAAACCAGTTTAACTATCTTGCAAGTCGGATTTGAGAGATCGTAGTCCAGTGTTACTAATTCTATGGGCAACTATTGTTCCGGGAGTAAATCCGGTCACGTTGCACGGAAGATTTAGGAATAAGGCTCTTTCAGAAGTCGGGATTCTAGCCACCAGCATACACCACACACCTGCCAGGTTACTTCATAACAGCATGCAAGAAATTATCTATTTCAAACCAGCTGGGAGAAGTCACTACCACACACATATCTGTAAACTTGCACGCCAACCAGCATGGACCTGTGCGCCTTGGCCACCATAAAGTTAGTAGGGCTTTTCAAGCTTTGCGAACGGAATTTTTATGTTTACATACAGCTTATCTGAAAACCCAGAAACTTATTCTGAGTTGGTGAGGTAGTAGACACAACTGTCCTCATGTAGATATCACACTTCTCCAAAATTGGCGTGCCCAGTCTCCTTGGCGTGGTCTCTGGCTTCTGCTTGTCCAGTTAACCCCTTCTGGCACACCATGCACCTCAGGGTAAAGCGATTCACATCAGTAAACTGCCTCTTTCGCCTTGCTTCATCTGCTAGCTCCAACGCTTGTGCAAGAACAACATCATCAGTTGTTGAGAAAATGGTCAGGGGAGGCACGTCTGAGTTGGGCAACTTGCGCTCCAGCGGGTCATAGTGAATGCCGTCGTAAATGAGAAGGACCCGCTTCGGGTACCCTGCGTCTTCCCCAAAACGGTCAATTCGGACGGTCTGCGTGTCCACTACACAGATTTCACACTGATAAAACTTAGACAAAATGGATACTTCGATGGCTCCTCCCCACGTGTCTTCTCTTTTGATCCACTCGCAATACTCACGGTTGGTTTTCCCTAGGACTGCCTCACAATAGGACTCTGGATCGCTCGCTACTATCTGAGCTATAAGACTGCGCATCTCTGGGGCACAAGCTGGATCATAAACGCCTCCCTCTACCACGTAGTATATGCTCGTAAAGAGACAGGAGTTATCTGCTGGAACGACCCTCCTCGCAAGCACAGGCAGCGTTTCCCTGACCGAATTCGGCACGCTCCTTTTCGCAATTATGGGCGACTCAGTCGTGGGTTTCGTGGCGTCCTCTTCGACTATTAGAGTGTCACCTGTAAAACAAAGCATCAAGAGACCCGTAAGGAACGTGCAGGTTATATCTAGAAAAGAGAACTGCAAACACAACAACGTTCAGCGCAGATAAATTGGCGGTTTGATGCACGCGATTACTACATCCCCTGCCCTTCGCTTTTTTTGCGAAACCAAAACCGTTAATGAACGAGTCTCGGTGACAAGCGATCGTTTAAGCAGAAGAGGACCTCCGAAGCTCTGGGACCAAACGGGGTCTAGTTCCTTCAAGCTCGCGCTCGGGGACGTGTGGTCGTTTCACACTTCACGCAACGCTCTGCGTTTCACACTGACCGTCCCCATCGGGCTCATTTCTGAATTGCCCGAGAGGTCTTCCCTGCCCAAAGCGGGGGCGCTGGATCGAACGACCGCACGAGATGGCGTCCGTTTACACCCACGGCCCGACCAGCAGGTCTGGGAGTGGCGGGCGTGCAAGTGGCGTGAGTCAGGTCGTGACGGGCGGTGTTTTCCGCTCTCCTGCTCCCTTTACGATGGGCGTTGATCCCGTGTCTGCCTGCAGCTTCCCCCACGCACCCCTCGTTTGACCCCGCTTGAAAGACGAGAGAGAGAAGGGGGGGGTGCCGCTGACCCACCCGAGTGGATGCCGAGCTCGCCCAGCCGCCGCTCGCCGTCGCTGAGGTCCAGGCCGCGCGGGGGGAAGCCGAGCAGCAGGCGCTGCGCCGCGGCAGGCACGCCGGTGAGGTTGGCGAGCGCGGCCTGCAGGTCCCGCAGGCGGGAGTGCGCCGTGAGGCCGGGCAGCGGGTGCGTGCCGCTCCGGGCCTTGCAGCGCAGCCGCAGCATCGTCCTCCCCGCCGGCCGGGCCCTGCCAGCGCAAAATGGCGGCTGCCGCCGACACGCCCAGCCCGAGCCCCTCCGCGCGTCTCGCGAGGCTTCCGCGCCGCCTCGCCATTGGCTGCGTTGCCTTCAAGCTCCGCCCCTCGGCGGAACGCCTCACTCCTCTGGCATAGAGGACGGCGGAACCAATCAGCGGCGCCGACGCACACACGCACGCACGTTAGGGGCGGGGCTGGTGGTGACGTTCCTGTCACCGCCTCCGCGCCGGCTGTGGGGAGAGTTCAATACGGGCCGGGCTCGCGCGCGGGCGGGGGGCGCGTTGCGTGCACTGACGTGCGCGGGTGCATTCGTGCATGTATTGTTTGCAGACGTACAGGCATGCACTGATTTGTATCTTGCTTGTATTGGCATTCATTCAGGCATACCTTCATTTGCATAAATGCATATATTACCAGTCGTGACTCTATTGGCACGCATACATGCATGTATCTGCTGACATTCATGCATGTATTGGCATCCAGGCATGCCTTTGCAGACATAGAAGCATGCGTTCATTTACATACATGCATATATTGGCATTCATTCATTCATTTGCATATATACAGGCACTCCTGCGCATGCGTGCATAGCTTGGCATTCCTGCATACCTTTGCATACGTACGGGCACGCACTGATTTGCATCATGCTGCATCATGCATATATTGACCTGCACGCATTCATTTGCATACAGACGAGCGTGTATTTATTTGCATTTCTGCATATATTGGCACGAATGGCAAAAACCCAGAACTCTTGGCTCAGAGATGATACGTGTTATTAGCCCGACTGGAGTGCCTTCATTTGCATTCATGCATGTACTGACATCATGCAGTCACTCGCATACATACAAGCATGCATTGCTTTGCGTTCATCCACGTACTGGTAGTCGTGCATACATTTGCATAAATAGAGGCGTGCGCTTATTTGCATGCGGCCGCGTATTTGCATAGAGGCGTGCATTCATTTGCAGTCATGCATACATTTATGTAAATAGAGAAGTGTGTTCTTTTGCATTCAATTATGCATACATTTGCGTCCATAGAGGCGTG
This sequence comes from Caiman crocodilus, assembly GCA_030014935.1. Lineage (NCBI taxonomy): Eukaryota > Metazoa > Chordata > Crocodylia > Alligatoridae > Caiman > Caiman crocodilus. The sequence continues at coordinate 8,267,815 of JAGPOW010003356.1, read as the reverse complement.
CGCTCATTTGCAGTCATGCATACCTTTGTATAACCAGAGACGTGTGTTCATTTGCATTCACCATTAGCAGTCGTGCGCATATTTGCATAAATAGAGGCGGGCACTCCTTTGCAGGCATGCATACATTTGTATAACTAGATACGTGTGTTCATTTGCATCCTTCCATTGGCAGGCATGCATACATTTGCATAAATAGAGGCGGGCACTCATTTGAATTCGCCCATACATTGGCAGTCATGCTTACATTTGCATACACAGAGGCCGGCGTTCATTCGCAGTCATGCATATATACCGGCAGTCATGCATCCATGTGCATTCTTACACACGCACACGCATGTATTTGCCCACCTGCCTGTACTGAGCGGCAGGCACTGGTGTGCCCGTGCCCGGGTGCGGGCGCCCCGCCGCACGTACCTGGCTGCCCTTTGCGGGCTCCGCGCGGCGCTGACGCCACCATCTGTCCGCCCGCCTGTCCCCGCGCGGGCCGTGCCGGGGGAGCGCAGCCGCGCAGCCGCCCGCTTTGCACCGCCTTTGCACAACGGCATCGCCCCGCGCTGCACCTGCGCCCGCCCCCAGGTGCGCCGCGATGTCCGCCGAGCCGCCCCCGGCGCCGGAGAGCCGCTCCGCCAGCCTGCGCGCCTCGGAGAAGAAGTGCTGTGAGTGCGGCCGGGCTGGAGGGGGCGCGGGCGGCGCGGACCGGGCGCCTCTGTCCCACCTGGAGGGTGCAGGTGCCGGCCCTGCAGGGACTGGTCCTGGTCCATCGCCAGGCACCGTCCCTGCAGCCTGGAAAGGCAGCGGGCTGTGCCCGTCACTCCTCTCTTCCTTTTTGAGGCTTTTCTGTGTCCCCTTCTCAGCAGCGACGTGGAGGTCTGCGCGGTGCACTTTGGCCCGCGGTCTGGAACGGCTCCGCAGAAGGCGGGTGTCACGCAGCGGATGCTGCATCGGGCAGGGAGGAGGGTTTTTCCGCTTGGTCCTCTCTCTCTGGCAGCCTCCAGCCTTGTAGGGCTCTGGGTCTGCGGTGCGGGTACCACCGGGGCTCTGCAGACAGCCTCTCGGTGGCATGCCGTTACAGATGTACGAGAATGCCTTTATAGGACCAAAATGTGCCCGTGGTACTTAAGGTTGAACTGAAAAATGTGCCTGTGGTACTGAAGGTTGCATTGCTTTAAATTGGGAGTGTGCAATGGGTCAGAGTTTGGGAACCGCAGAGGCTGGATCTGTCCCTCCCACGCTCAAGAGTGACCGATGCCCTTGTCGTCAGAGCCTGTGTCCAGTCCCTTTGTGAATCTGGCTGAGCTTTTGGCTTCCCCCACACATGACAAATCCCACCACTGAATGGAAAAAAGACCTGCCCTTGTTCATTTTAAACTGACATCTTGGTTTGTTTTGTGACCCCCCTAGTTCATTTTAGGCCCCCTTCACCTTTAAAATCAGTGAGGTTTTCGCCTTGACTTAAATGGGAGCAGGATCCAGCCCTGGCATGTTGGATGGACCCCACAAGGGTGCAGGGAAGCCCTTGGGTACTGAACACTTCCCTGTGTCTGTGCAGAGTGAAAGGCTTACAAGAGTTTTTCCTCACCTGGCTCATCTTAATGGACTTACTAATGAGCTTCACCTTGTTTCTGCTGCTGTTTTTAGCTGACCCAAGTTAAGGACAAGCTGCTAGGCACCGCTGGGTGTGCAAACCTAGCGCACAATACAACCCCAACCCCATTAAAATAGGAATCTGTAGTGTTACAAATATTCTGCCCTGCTGTGGGTGGTCTGGGTTCTCTGCTACAGAAGTGCTGTTATTTTCCTGTAGTCAAAAAAATGAATGAAAATGCACAGCTGGCATTTTCTGCAAGGGGGCTTGAGCTTAACGAGGTTGAGAACCACTGGCTTAGGGGTTCAGCTGTTGGGAAGGGAAGTCCATTTGCATGCAGTTTGTGTTTTAATGGACGTTATGCTCCGGAGAGTCACTCGTGCAAACTATGCAGCAGGTAGCAGAGCAGGACAAAACACAGGGGCTTAAAATAGCCTCCCGTGAAATGTTCCATGTGTACGTCATGGGCTTCATCACGCAGTGACCTGGGTCTGTTGTTCCTGGGATGCATTGAGTTCACGCCATAGCTGGCCTCTGAATTTTCCATTGAACTCTCTTAACCTGGCACTTCCCAGACTTTGTTACTGCTCTCCTAAGCCTGGGACAGGTGTCAGCAAAGAATCGCAAAGGTATTTCTTAATTCAGTTAGAGAAGAGCTACATGAAAAGTAACGATATTGTGTATTTACATATATACACATAGTATATTCCCATATAAACACACGCGCAGATGTTACCGTGATTTTACCATGCGTAATTGCCCCAGCTCTGTTTTGACCTGGCTTTCCAAGTGCTTGGATCTCACTAAATGTCTGTCTGCACAGTGGATTATTTTTTCTCCTAACGTGTTATGTTCTTGCGCAGGTCATGTTCCTT
>JAGPOW010003356.1:8253987-8265255 GCA_030014935.1 Caiman crocodilus | reverse complement strand
TGTTGTTGCGCCGGTCATGGTCCTTTTACTTATTTTTTCTTGTTACTGTGTCTGTTTTTTCTAAGTCCTTAAAACCCCGGCTTTTTACTGTTCCCCCCCCCCCCCCCCCGCACAACTTCTCAGTCTAGGTCTCTGGGAATTGGACTTGCTGTTTGCTGCCTTTTTCAGATCAATTGGAATGTTTAAAGCAACAACCACCATTTGCGCATGATGCTTGTAATGGAATAGGCTTTGCCTGCTGTCACAGCATGTGATACTTAAAATGACCGACCAAAAGAGGTTGGGGAGGAGAAACTTGTTTGAAAGGAGTTTATGTAGTTGGTTTCCCCAGGGTCAGAGATGTTATTTTTTCCCCTGCAGAACACCAGGTGAGAGCACCGGCAAAAATTCCCAAGGGAATTTGGGGGCAGGGTGAAGTTGCAGATCTGTGCCCCTAACAGGTTTTGACATTGATTAGTTATTTCAGGGGACAGCCCCTTTAAGGCATGTAGGATTCGTGTTTTATTTTGCGCCAAAACCATTTTGTCAGGCTGACTGGAGATGGGGAGGACTTTTTACAAGCTCCTATCTTGTCCCTTCCCTGACATGCAGAATTGTTCCAGGCAGCGTGTGAATTCAGCTGCTTTGACCCAGTCAATCGGCAAGGTGCATGAGCTATCATATTCAACTGGTGTCCTTCATATAATTTTGTGTAACTGGTTTTTGTTCTAATAAGTGGATTTTCTGACATTCAGGAAGTCACCTGATTTATTTTTCGTAATGTACTAGAGTCCTGGGCAAAACCGCATGAATGTTACAATATCCTGTTCTTCAGAAAAGCCTGAATGTTACAATATCCTGCTTTTCAGTATTCCCAATTTGGTTTCTCAAGTGATTGCTCTATGTTTAAAAAAAAAAAAATCACTTTCTCTCTGGCCCCAGTAGAGAATGCAGTCTTCCTGTGATAAAGACATTTTTCCTGTGTCCTTGATCATTCCTGCTTAACTGGTAGATATTTTTAACTCTGACTGCCATAATGTATACTGTGCCAGCCAAAATGCTTTTTCCTATATCTGCTAAGTTGCTAACCTGCTCCATTACCTCACACCTGAGAAGGCAATGGCGTCGTACACTGATAGCTAGGGACATTTAATCAGATGGAAAGAAGTGATACTGAGTCCATTGTATAAAACACAGTGACCCTTTGTGAGGCTGCTAGACAGGCAGAGGCAGTGGAGTTGCCTCGGGGATGAATTTAGCTTCTCCTTTGGTTTTGTTTTCTCAGCTGTTTTAATTTACGGTTTTGTCCTTTGACTTGTTGCAGCATGGGCTTCTTATATGACCAATTCCCCTACTCTGATCGTTATGATTGGTCTCCCTGCACGGGGCAAGACTTACATGTCCAAGAAACTAACCCGCTACCTCAACTGGATTGGAGTGCCTACGAAAGGTACGTATGCACAAACATGCCGCGATGGAGTTTCACACTGCTGGCGCGTCTGTTTTAATCCAGCCCAGAGACATAAGGACTGAAAATTGAGTGTTACACTTAGGGTAGGTCCTTTTTTTTTTTTCCTAACTTGTGAGGCGGTATCTGTAGCACAAACGCTTCCATGCCAGCTAGCCTTTTGGCAGTGGCATCAAATCCCCCAAAGATTCAATGGTCCACGGTGACTGAATTAATAGAATAATGGAAAACGAGGGCTGGAAGGGACCCCAGGTCACATCTAGTCCAACCCCCTGCTCAAAGCAGGACCAGCCCCAACTAGATGGTCCCAGCCAAGGCTTTCTCTCGCTGGGTCTTGAAAAGCTCCAATGATGGCGATTTCACCACCTCTCTGGGTAACCTGTTCCAGTGCTTTACTCCTCTCCTAGTAAGAAAGATTCTCCTAATACCCAACCTAAACCTCCCTTGCTGCAACTTGAGACCATCGTTCCTTGTTCTGTCATCTGCCCCCACTGAGATCATCGCATCTAAATAGAAAGTTGGGGTGGAAAGGGACCTCAGGAGGTCATCCTTCTGGAAACCCCGTGTGTACTTCCACAAGGGTCTCTCTAGGCAAATTGTCAGGGTTAGTCTGTAAGGGAAGCTTGCAGTGGTGCTATTCAGTTTGCATCTATTCTGTGTTTCGAGGGTTCAGGTTGTCCATGCATGGAAAGCCAGCCCATGGCTCCCATACCAGCTAAGACTTCAGAAGAGATCACAGGTGGGATTTACACCCTTGCGGTGCCCAGAGCACAGGGGTGAATTTCATCGCACAGCTTTTGCTTTACTTGGGTCTCTTCTCCCATGTAGCACTGAATTATTAGGGGCTAGGAATAATGGGTGTAAACTGGTTGAGAGTGGATTTAGGTTAGATATTAGGAAGAAATTTTTCACAGTAAGGGTGGCCAGGATCTGGAATGGGCTTCCAAGAGAGGTGCTGCTGTCACCTAGCTTGGAGGTCTTCAAGAGGAGGCGAGATAGGCACCCGGCTGGGGTCATCTGACCATGGTCCTGTTTCCTGCCGGGGCAGGGGGTCGGACTCGGTGATCCATTGTGGTCCCTTCCGACTCTACAATCTGTGAATCTGTGTGTACACTTATTAATGGGAACTGCCTGGGAATATGTTGCTAAATAAAAAGATACGTTCCTAAAGGTGTTTGTTTTTGTGAAGTGTTTAATTTAGGAGTGTACCGTCGTGAAGCGGTGAAGTCGTACAAGTCCTACGATTTTTTCAGGCACGATAACAAAGAAGCCATGGAGATTCGGAAGTAAGTCTGCGCCGTGGGCGGGCCCGGCTAACTATGAAAACTGGAGACACAAGTTCCTCTCACTCTAACGTTCATGTGCCAACACCTCTCTTTCGGGGAGGTAACACCTAACTGGCAAATACAGGATGAGGCTCTGCCCGTGCTATTTGGGTTGAGAGGGATCGACTGTGTGCTTCGTCTCCCCTATTTCAGTGGAGCTTGTTTGCACTCGGTGTAAGACATCGGTAGCGTAGATAGGCTTGGAATGGAGTTCCAGTTTGTTCTGTCTGAGTAAATGCCAGATTAGCTTAAAGGCTTTAAAAGCCAGTTTGGGAACATCTGATGAAATCTCATTTTTGGGGGGGGAGGGAGGGGGCCTAGTGCTCTATAGAAATGGTTTTCATTTGCTTGATATTTTCCCATTTTAAATTCCCCCTGCTTGCTGATATCTAGTTGGCCCTGCAGTTATCTTTCTGATGCGCTAGGGCTGCTAGAAACTCCAAAAGCATCCTTCAAATGGATTTGTATGATAAGTAAGCAAGGCTACAAGCTGTGGTGCCTCTGACTGGAGTGTGAAGCATCCTTTCTGTAAATGAACACTTAGAGCGAGATCCTGGCTCTCCTGACGTCCCTGGCCAAACTCTATTTGAGCCAGGATTTCAGTTCCAGTTCACTGTAGTGACCATTTCAAGACCAGAGAGGTCCTAAAGACACCAAATGGCACTAAAATAATAAACCCACCAAACAGGCTGGGCTTGCTCCTCTTGAAATCAGTGGGGATTTTGTCCTTTACTTCAGGAGAAGTAACATGGGGCCCAGAGGACAGAATTCAAATGCTTCAAGGGGATTAAGGCAGACAAGGTTCCTTGGGTGAATGTGATATCTTTTAATAGACCAACCCAAATAGTTGGAGAAAAGTTTTTAAGCAAGCTTTCGAGTTCAAAAACCCTTCGTCAAGGGGATTAATGTATGAATGTAGGGGAGGGCTGGAGTTAGGTTCTGCTCCCAGAATCTCTCTGGCCTGGCTGCCCGTGCACTTGGCTGCAAGGACCAGGACTCAGCAATGCTCTGTTTGTCTGTATAAGGAGAGATCAACAAACTCCTGGGTTGGAAAGGCAGCGCTCTCACAGCTGGGGCGTGGAGGTGGAAAGGAGGGATTAAACTGTGTTCCCTGAACCTCCAGGGCTGTGGGACAGATGCAGAGAATGCCCTTAACAAGAGAGAAACAAGATCTCTAACCCCCATCCCTCCCTCGTGATTTGCTGGGCTTGGAATCGGGATGCTTTACACCAGCTCTGATCGTGCTGATTTTTCTCCTTACAGAAAATGTGCCTTGGTGGCCCTGGAAGATGTGAAAGCTTATCTCCTGGAGGAGTGCGGGCAGATTGCAGTAAGGCAATGCTAGAATTAAACACAGTCCAAATGAGATTGGTGTTAAATTCATGACTGAGTTTTTCAAAGCTGCCTAAGAGACTTAGGCTGGTCAAGCATACAGCCCCTTCTGGCAGCTTTGATACAACCTTGGATAATGACGTTTATTGAGGTTACTTGTTTGGTTTGTTTCTTCTGTCCTGTTAGGTCTTCGATGCAACCAACACAACTCGGGAAAGGAGGGACCTGATTTTAAATTTTGCTAAAGAAAATGCTTTTAAGGTGATTTTTACTTATTTAATGTGGAATAAGACTTCAGTAATGTAATTTACAGCCTGGGTATCTCCCATAGCCATAAGCCTCCCTGCTTTTGAAGGTGTTTTTTTGCTCTTAATTTTGCACAGAGCAATTTTCATTTCAATTTATTATGCTTTGATGGCAATGTTGTTTTTTGGGGTTTTTTCTCTGCAAAGGCTCCTTTACAATCTCATTCTGCAAAGGCAGGGTCTTGGAAGGCCAGCATGTATAGTTTTGGAGCTTTGTTTTTATTGCTTCTGGAGATCTTGTGCTTTTTTTCCCTGGTGGGATGTCCAGAACCAGACTTTCTGCCTCTTACTTTTTTGTCCTCATTTCACTGTGTGGTCATAGAAGCGCTAAGGTTCTGTTCTTGAGCTGCTTGCAGTTTCCTAATATGCAGTTTACAACTTGGATGTAGACAAATCCCTGAAGGTGGAGGAATTCTGCGTGTATCAATCCATCCGTTGCATTTTACCTTTTCCTTTTGGTGCTGGCTTGCCTGCCCCTTCCCCTGTGTTGGCCAGGGGAACAGTGATTTGCTAGGATCATGCATCTGATTTCTTTCTTTGCTTTCAAAGCCAGGAAGAAATGTCACCTCCTCCTCCTTGAGCACATTTCCACTGCATCTGAGGCAGCAGTAGGAGCACCATTTAGGACAAATCATGACCTGACAGACCTGCTGGTCCATTACTGTGCTCATAAAACTTGCCTTATCTCTGCAAGATAGCATTCTGGGGGCTTGATTCTCCCCCACATAGCTTGTGTTGTCATATCAACCTGTGCAAAGTGCTGCCCTTTTCTGATGGTATTTTCAGTTCCTTTGCATAGGTGTAAATGATAATGTGTAGTACAAGGTTGGGGAAAGTCGGGCCCCTTGCTTCTATGTATGCATGTGGCTTAGGAAGTGTTAGTGTGCTGATTGTAGTGATGGGGTCCAGCGAAGTATACTGCCTTGATCAGTCCATATTCCTTAGATGCTCAGACACCTGGTGATGTGTCATGCACACTCCTAGACAGAGCGATAGCAGGAATCCATTGATTAAAACAAAGTGAAAGGTAGGTTTCACATAAGATACTCTGGGCAAGATCCCACCTCCCCCCCCCGGTTATTCTGCTGACTTTGAATGTGGTTAAACTAGAGATTACTATGATTTATAGGCATTATTCTAGAGCCTCTTTGTTCTGTTAAAAATGCCATTGCTTTCTCCACAGGTGTTTTTTGTGGAGTCTGTCTGTGATGATCCTGATGTGATTGCTGCCAATATCTTGGTAGGTGCTATACATTCACAGATGCACTGTGTAGTGGCTGTCTTTAGAAGATCTGATGTGTGTTGTGGAAGATCACAGAGCATTAAAATGGTTCATCGTAATTGCTGAGCTTTGTAGCTGTTAGAGATAAGAATGAGAAAATGTAAGCTAATAGCTGAGAAAAGTGATGTCAATAGGACATAGGCTTTTTCCCTTTATACACGGTCTATGTCATTAGTTTCAGTAGCATGTGCACTGTAAACAGCAGCAGCTCGAGGAGTTAGGAGGAGCTTTTCCAAACCAGGCACAGCAAGGAAACCATGTCAAGCCAGTATGATCCAGCTAAGTGGTCAGTAATGAAACTGAACCTCTTCTAGACAGTGCATTGAGGCTCTTTGAGGAAGCAGCTGGCATATTGTTCTAGGATCCTATATGCTAAGGTGTGTCTTAGACCTTGGCCCCACAGATGTGTACATTGTGCGTCAAAGTTTTGTACAGTGAGGATTTGAGATTAAACTGATCTTGGAGGCTAATCCTAATCTGAAAGGGTCCCAGACACTCCTGTCAGTAATGTGTGCAGACGAGCTTGTTAGCACATACGGGGCCTTGGCTCTCTGCTGCCCTGTATATAACACAATTGCTTTCCCACGGTGCAGTATGAGCGCAGAGTGGTTGTAAGAGACTACCAAATGGTAGTAGCAACTTTTACCAGTTTCAGGGGTGGAAATGATGCCAGGCAGCGGTGTACCCAGGACGAAGTGTCTATCTACTCTGATTCCTGGGACGATTGGGAAATGTGAGTTGCTTCCATTTGAAACAAGAAAAAGGAACCTGCTAAGCCCTGCTGGAGAGTTGGGTCCATTCTGGAAGAGTAGGGCTAGGTTTGAAAGCCTTCATTCTGTCTTCTTCCATTTTAACTCAGTGTTAGCAGGAGATTGTGCAAGGTCATGCTGACGGTGCTGTAACCGGATCTTGTGCTTGGCCTGGTGTTGATCTCTGTTATATAATTGTCGATCCAAAGTTATCCCGCTGGAGTCTGTTGAGGGACTCTACATGTACACTGGCATACAGCAGACCGGGATCAGGGTTTTAACTTCCTTTCTGATCTCCTTTTATTTCCTTTCTTTCCCCTGCTGAGGGGCCTTCTGGGGTTAAACCCACACTACTTCAGAGCATTTTTATGCTAAGATAACTGAGTCTAATTTATGTGGTATCTTAACAGCCCAGCAAAGGTAGAAACTAAACTGCTTGCAATAAATGTAATTTTGCAGCTCATAGCGTGACACTATCATAGCCTTGTATAAAGTACAGGGGGTGGAGTGGCTATTGGCAATGCTGTGGCGCATACTGATACGCTCATTCCTGTTTCATCCCTGAGATAAGCGCTTGCTATTTGTAGTGGTACAGAAAGCAAAAGCAGATGGATTACTTCTGTTGCAACTTGGGAACCAAACCAAAGCTGTGAAACGTTTGACCTTGGAAGATGATTTTATTTTCATGGGCAGATATGCACTGAATAGTTGGCTTGGAATGGCAAAAGGGACACCAGCTGTGTCTGTCGCCAGGCCAAAGGCTACAACAGGTCATTGAGCAGTGCCCTTTGTTTCCTTGCCAGGCGCAGGCTCTTCACAGGGCACATGGGGATGGAGAAGGAGAAATTCAAACACTGTTTCTTTGACTGTAAAAGAATAGTGTCACTCAGTTGTGTTTCTACTTTGAAGGAAAGTAAGCTTCACTTTTACAAAGTGTCTCTCTTGTTCAGGAAGTGAAGGTCTCAAGTCCTGACTACCCAGAGAGGAACAGAGAGAACGTGATGGATGACTTCCTGAAGAGGATAGAGTGCTATAAAGTCACATACCAGCTTCTTGATCCAGATGATTATGACAAGTAAGAGGCTGCATTTGAGACTGTATTGTCCTGCGCGCTGGGTAGAGACTGATACGCTGGTTTGTGTCAGTTTTGTTGCCTGATTTAATCTCCTGTCATTCAAAGGGTCTTCTCTCTACTCTGACATAACTCTCATTCCCAGCGATCGTATTGTAAAGTCAGCCTTTCCTGTGCTAGGAGCATACAATCAAGTCCCAAATGACTTGAAAGTATTTTCCTCTTACCAAGTAGAATGTAATACAGCTTCATACTGTAACATCACATTGTGCAGTGCGGCAGAATGGATACCTAGAGCACATGCATGCGTGTGTATACACCCCTCACCTTTAACATGGATTTAGGTTTAAAGATGCTGAGTTGTGCGTTCTTGTTCTGTGCTGGCTGTAGAGACCTTTCCTTCATTAAAGTGATCAACGTGGGGCAGCGATTCCTGGTAAACCGGGTCCAGGATTACATCCAGAGTAAAATTGTCTACTACCTTATGAACATTCACGTCCAGCCCCGTACCATCTACCTGTGCCGACATGGCGAGAGCGAACACAACCTTGTTGGCAAGATTGGTGGGGATTCTGGCTTGTCATCCCGTGGCAAACAGGTATGTTCCTCACACATAGTCTCATTAAAGTATGCATTTAGCATGATAGGACTCTGCCTTTGGCCAAGGTTCTCTACCAATGTAAATGAATGCAGTTGTATGGACTTCAGTGGAGTTTTCCCCATGTAAGCCAATTGCAGAATTGTCTCTCTGCACCCTGAATCCTGGGTGTATCTGGCTTCTTTTGGGGGCAGGTTGAAGTCCTTATGTACACTTTCAGTTGTTACTCCCCTGCTTCTTTTTAAGAAGGGCAGTTCATTCAGGGAAGACCTTTTTTCCCTCTACTGGGAACTCTATACCCAGAATGACATTTGTTAGCCCTGGGTTGTGTCTCTTACTGCAGCTCTGCTTTGAAACACACACGCTCCTTCATAAGCAGTAAATTTTATCATTTTCCAACTTGCATTAATTTCTCCTAGTTTGCTCAAACCCTGAAAAAATTTATCAAGGAGCAGGAGATTGTGGATTTGAAGGTGTGGACAAGCCAGCTGAAGAGAACTATCCAGACAGCTGAGTCCTTGGGGGTCCCCTATGAACAGTGGAAGATTTTGAATGAGATTGATGCTGTGAGTAGGATGGGGGGGATGCGCTTCAACTGTGCGCTGGCCCTTTGGAGGTTTGTAAATAAAAACCATTTATAATGAATGTGAAATGATCAGCCTTGTCTCCCAGCTTGCAAAAATGTCTAAGCACTTTCTGAGCAGTCATTAAGCTTTGCAGCACTGTCTAGGCAGACAATGCTGGACTTTTCACTGCTGAAAGATATAAAATGGTTTGGTGCAGAATTAGCAACACCTACAGGCTTTTTTCCCATACAGGGAAAACGTTACCGTTCAAGGTCCCAGGTATCTGCAGCAACCCACAGTAGTGGCAAATGTTACCAAGTCAGTGGCAATTCTTTCATGAGCAGTAATGAGTAGAAATAACTCCTTTTTCATTATCTGCATATACTTAAAAATAAGACCCAACACACTACCAAGGAGCATAAATACAGTGGCCTAAAGCTCACCATGACAAAAAGGCGTAATCGTTTTTAGGAAGTTGTGTTACATCTGTCCAGCAAAGATGTTCATGCTTATCTGCTTAGTAGGAGCATGAGGAGGTGTAAGCACGCAGCGGTTCTCAGATGGAAGTGCTCTGTGTTTAAATGACAACAGTACGAGTGAGGTTTGAATCTTGATACTACTGTCACGTAAGCACAGACACGTGTGCTCAATCATGTACTTTTTGTTGCTGGTGCAATGTCTAAACCTTTTGCAACAAGTTCTGTTTTAACGAGTTCCTCTTCCACCAGGGAGTATGTGAAGAAATGACTTATGAAGAAATTGAAAATAAGTACCCGGATGAGTTTGCTCTGAGAGATCAAGAGAAATATCTTTATCGCTATCCCGGAGGAGAGGTGAAGAAGATTTAAGATAATAATTGCAGATATTAAGATAATTAAGCAGCTGTAGCTGAGTGTGTGCCTTTGGTAAAGAAGGAAGAACTGCAGCGAAATGTTTTGGGGCAATTGATGTACATGGTAGCGTTCCAGACTGAGTTAAGGCAGTAGACTGCTAACCTTTAAGCATCCACACTGTACTGACACCTTTCTTTGTTTTCTAGTCTTATCAAGACTTGGTACAGCGCCTAGAGCCTGTGATCATGGAGCTAGAACGCCAAGGCAATGTCTTAGTTATCGCGCACCAGGCTGTTATGAGGTGCCTGTTGGCTTACTTCCTCGACAAGAACGCAGGTATGAAAAGGAGTACGCTGAGTTGGGGTGCGAGCATGCAACTGGTTGTATCACAGAGCTGATCACTATTGCTTTTTTATCCAGTTAGTTTTTTCAGTGGCTTCTGAGAGAAGTTTTCAAGTAATCCTGCATTTTCTCTTTGTAGCCGAGGGCATCTTGAAGTGCTATGCAAGCTGCTCCTTGCAGGGTCGCTGAAATGCAGGCACTTCTAGAGGACAGGTAGGATAGGCAGTGTCTTGCATTCGGCTTTTGTCTGGCATTTCATAGACGTTTGGGCTGGAAGGGACCTTGGAAGATCATCGAGTCCAGCCCCTCGCCCCAGGGGCAGTAAATCAGCTAGGGTCACAGGAGCCCAGCAAGATGAACGTCCATTGGACTCTTAAAGGAGTCCAGAGTAGGTATTTGCACCACCTCCGACGGCAGCCTGTTCCAGGCCTTGAGGGCTTGGCAGTAAAGGAGTTCTTCCTTACATCCGGCCTGAAATAGGCTCGCAGGAGTTTGTGACGGTTTGACCTTGTCATCCCTTGGGGCGCTCTGGTGAACAGATGTTCCCCCAAATCCTGCTGTACGCTCCGTACATACTTATAGGCAGCCACCAGGTCCCCCCTGAGCCTGTGCTTTTCCAGGCTGAAGAGTCCCATGGCCTTCATCCTCTCATCATCAGGCCTGTTCTCCTGCCCTCTGATCATGGAAGCGGTTTAGGTTTGGTCTTCTGGCACAGGCTCCTTCTGTGATATTAGGAAGTCATTTTATCATTTGCCAGCTGCGGATAATCCTTTCCCCACCTCCACCCCGAGGCATCAGTGCAAAGATTAAATCCATTAACGAAGGCAAGGTGATCAGACACGGCTGATGTCCCCTCAGAAAGGGACAACGGTACCCAGCTGACTTGTTGGACAGCAGAGGGGTTAAATGGCTTTTGGAAGGGGGATTTGGGTTGAGGACGTTAGAAGCATTGTGGACCGTGCCAAACAGATGGCAAAACCCTTCCGAGACCCTCCACTTAGTTTCATGACGGTGAGAAGCCCTTGGCATCAGTTTTCGGCCTCGTCCGTAGTTCTGCTGTTTAGAGTCGTTACCACTGGGTGGCAGCTGAGGAAAAAGGAGAAAATACGCCCTTTAATTCGGAGTGCGTGCACTGAAGCAGGGCTGCTGGCCACAGCCAGAACCCTGCCGAAGTTCGTGAAACAAATATCCCCCGACTTCAGCCCGGCCAGGATTTCAGCCTAGGGTTCTGCTCCTGTTCTTTGAGTCCCAAAGGTGTCGGGGGCTAAATCAGGGGAAGGCACAGAAATAGAGCCTCTGGGGGGAGGAACAAGGACCGCTCTCATCGATGGTCTCCTGGCAGACTGGGTAGAGGCAGCAACGTGCCTCGATTGAACAGTTGGAGATGTAAGTCGATGGCTCAGGAATTGCAAAGGAC
>JAGPOW010003356.1:8239164-8253887 GCA_030014935.1 Caiman crocodilus | reverse complement strand
GGGCAGGAGGGGAATACACGGGTGAGTCTCCAGGTTGTGTCAGGTCTGCAGGCGTGGGCTGCACGGGCGGTCGGGGCATACCAGACACGATACTAAACAATTACGCCGTGTATCTGTTTTTTCTGAAGACGAGCGTTGTATCCCTGCACACCCCTTGAGCATGCAACCCCTCCTTTAAACTCCACTGACGGAGGCGCATGCTTAGAATTAAGCCTGTATGTAAGTTGTTGCAGCGTCTGGGCCACCGTGGGTTTACACCATCCCTGTGTGTCACTTGCTGGGTGTTAATAGATCAATGTCCAGTTAACCAAGAGTCACCCTCTTGGGTTGACGTCCTGACCAAATGATATGGATCTGACTAAGGGACTCTTCAGATGTGCTGAATTATTACTAGTACATCAACAACGTCAGCTGGAAGAGGAGAGGCGTATAAGGAAATCTAATCAGGGTTCAGATTCCAGCGGAGCTCAGAGGGGCTGAGCCCCCTCATAAGAGACGAGAGCCCCCCTTACAGAAGTCATAATCAGGGGTCTCCAGTTTCATTAGGGCGTCATGATGGGCAGCCCAGCTTTTTTGTACAGCCCTCCCCGCAAGACTCAAAGTGTAATTCAAACCCCGCTCATAAGCCCTTGACAACAGGTCCTGCCCGTCTTGCCACTTGCGGTCACGGCTCGCTGGTGTCAGAGTTGAAATATATTTCTAGAGAATCTCCTCCCAAGCGAGAGTTTGAGGATCTTTTATTGTGTAGTCAAAAGCCTGAAAGCTTCAGTAGACTTCTTTATTCTGGGAGCTCTGCAAACCAGTCCAGAGCGGTTCCTTGCGGGTCCCTGGATGTTGTCAGTTCGACATTGAGAAGGGTTTAGTTCCTAGTTAGGAAATCCCCCACCTCCCTTTTTTTCACTGTGCACCTGGCTCCGTATGGACTGTGGCTTTTCTAGGCCGTCTGCCCACCAGTCCGTAAATTAACTTCCCTCCCATCTGACACGATTAACATGTTTCCCACTAGCGAGGCTTGGCAGTATATTAGCAGCTTAGTTCTTTTGTTCTCGTCGTGTAGGCTTCTCGGAAATGCAGTTAAAACCTTAGCATCACTATGCAGTTGCAACACAGTGATACGTGAAAGTATGAGGTTGCATAAGCCCTTGCATGTTGTTAATGCACTTAAGCTAAAACCCAGTATGCAATTTATGTACAGTTTTGAATGACACGGTGTGTGTCAACACTCAGTCAACATGCAAAGCTCCAAGCAGCCCCACAAGTGCAGTGTTTAACGCTTTGTTTGGTCCTAGATGAGCTGCCGTACCTGAGATGCCCGCTTCATACTGTATTCAAACTCACGCCGGTTGCATATGGTGAATATTTTCCCGTTTCTGTCTTACAAAAATTGCCTACCAAGTTCAGGTAACAAGGTGCAGATACAAAGCTACTTCCAGTTAGTCAGCCAAGTTAGACATCTCGTGGTATGAAGGGTACTAAACTAAGAGGCCCCAAACTGCAATCTTTTATTCACACATGCAAAAAAGGCTACTCCTGTGATTAAGGGCTAGTGTCTTCTAGACAGAGGCACCTTGGATATGGATATTTCCATGGAAGCTGAGTTTGTCCTCCAAACATGACCAGAAATTATATCAATTAGTATATTCCACGTAGTGCATACCTTTGTGGGGAGTTGCCATTGTTTATTAGCCTCATTTTTACAGCCCAAACCACAAGGAATCATTTAGTATGATATAGATGTAGAATCCGTGACTGATATTGCATTTGAAGTAAGACAAATGCATGAGTTCTTCACAAAAAAAAGGAAATGAACTGTTCCCTGTCTTTGAAAACAATTTTTTGCAGTTCAGCAGAAGTTTAAAAATAATTGATATTAAAATCGGCTGTAGTTCCTCCTAAAATGTTTTCTCTTTTCTTTGGGTGAAGGTTGCAAAGTAGAAATGATCAACCTGCATGTCGAAGCAGTCAACACCCACCGAGACAAACCTTCTGTGAGTACAGTAAATCTCGTCTGAAGATGTCTGCCTTTGACTTGTGTGACAAGCCCTAAAAAACAAAACAAAAATGACAGAAAATGTTACAAATCAAAAGCAGTCACTTATCAGGGAGCAGAAGATATTCTAAGCAGGAGAGCCACATATACTTCCATTGCAGTGTGAAGGTTTTGACGCTAGTGATGGATGGACCGTGGACTTGGAGATGTAGCACTAGCTGTGTCAGATTTTGTCTCCACAGTCCCTTACACCTAGATTCATCAGGACACCCTGATCAGCAAAGCGCTTAATCCCTTGGCCAACGTAGCTTCAATTGTAGAAGTGGCGTTAGTTTTGGAGTTCTCCCGTGTGCATACGTGCAGAACCTAGCTTTTTCAGAGGTGCCAGTCATTTGACACTACCATGATCTGCACTAAAGACTGTTAGGTATTCGCCATCAGTAAATATACAGAGACTGCATTTAAAGCCCAGCACTCAAAAACGAAAGGCTCAGAATTGGAGGCCCCATACCAAATTGTGTGTAGCTAGACCAGGGTCTCTGTAATGAATCCATTAAATATAGACCCATGTTTGACAACTTGGGCTTTTGCCTCTCTGTTTAGTCAAGTCCTTTGAAGGTGAGTATAAAAGAGACTGTCTGTCATTCATATTTATTTTGAGTCTTGCTGCCATCAAAATTTTTTTTTGTTTAGCTCCATTATGGTAAGTGCTGAGCAGGTGTGCATTGGGGGATATTTGGAAGGTGACTTACAAGGGTAAAGCATCATTGAACTGAGTAGAGACCCTGAGAGCAGGATGAGCAGCAAAACTTCCTGTGGCTAAGGTAGTTTTGGTGTTTGTAATCAGACTCGCGTGGCTAGTACTTTTACTCCGTTGTTGCATGATTCTCAGCTGTCTGCAGGGAAGAGTTAGCAGTTGTCTCTTCTCTGCTTCCTCTGGCAATATGGAGCTGCTTGAAGATAAATCGAAGTCATTGGGAAAATTGATTATATTTAATGCATGGTTACATCTGAATTGTCTAAACAAAATCTTCTCTGCAGAGGGGAAAGGGAAATACAACTTTTGCAAGTGTGCCTGTCACTAGACTGTTTCAGCCTTTTCTTGACTGCAGCAGTCTCTCAGCTGTTCACGTTCGGTGGATTGAGGACAAAGGGAATAGCTAGAATTTGGCTTAGCACTTCTAACCGCTTTTGAGAAGGTGCTAGGTAGAGTATTTAGTTATTTATTTTACCATCAATGGGCCCAATCCTGCCCTCATTCTGTAGTTTAAATTTTCCCAGAGACCCAGCGTGTCCGCTGTGTGTGAGCTCTTCGGGCGCAGCCTCTGGGGAGCTTGCGTGGTGCACAGGCCTCGTCCTGGTCCTTTGCAGAGGCACATATTTCCGTGGACATCCCTGGACTTTGGGTCAGGCTCCTACCGATTTGAATAGGAGGTCTGCACGCAGAGCCGAGGCAGGATTCGGCTGGTGGTTACAGTAGCTTCAGGGTGTTGGCGGTGTCACCGAAATGTGTTGGCATGACTTGGATTTCAGATTGTAGTTTTGCTTTTCATTCCTTGTGATATCCTCCATTTTTAATCAGACCAACCCTTCAAAGAACCAAACCCCCTTAAGGATGAGAAGAAACAGCTTTACGCCGCTGGCCAGTGCGGACACAATAAAGCGCCCACGAAATTACAGTGTTGGGAGCAGGCCTCTCAGCCCGCTGGAGTCTCTCGTATTCCCAGAGGCTCAGGATGGGAGCCGCCATCGGAAGCTACAAGTCAGTGTTCAAGTGGTAACTCGTCTCTGTTCTCCCGTCACACGGTCGCGCGCACAACTAACGATCAAACAATCGCTGATCACTTCCAGCGATTCCATTTGAAGTGCAAAAGTAGCCACTTAGCATGTATACCTTCCATCACCACCCACTCTCGACAATAACTTAAGATGACAAACCTGTTAGCACCATCTTGGAGTGGAACTGTCATCCAGAAGCATTACGGTCGCGTGCTGCCGGCAGGGTGACTCTCCTTGCACAAGGCTGCTTTTCTGGTTGGTTCATTTAAACTAGGGCACTGCTCAGCGGGACGGGTAGATTGGTAAGAGTAGTGGCCTGTTTACAAGTCCAACTGCCGTAAGGTATACACAGCTAAATGGTCCTCTCATCCCAGTGCGATTTGATTAGCAGCATCTTTGCAGGCTCAGTCGTGGCGAGGAGTAGCCGTGCCTCGTCACTCAGCTGCTCCTGCCCTTTTGGTTCTGCAGGCTCTTGGCTCGAGCTGCGATCAGACGGTCTTTCAAGGCACTTGGTCATTCTGTCCTCCTTGTACCATCTCCGCACATGAAAGCCAAAAATTTGCAAAAGCCGGCATAGATTTTTGGGTGCCTTGAGGTCTAGTTGTCTAACTTCTAAAGTGTCTCATGTTCAGACCCTACCATTTGATTTCCTACTTGCTTTGTTAAAATGTGGGCCTGACTCGCTCCTTGCTGTGTGTGTGTGGAGCCCCATTTGCTTTTTTATTTCTCTTTGTGCCCAGTTCCTTGAGGAGCAAGCTGGGGGAGAGAGGTGATGATACTTAGTCCAGTTTCCCAGTGACGCGAAGGAATCCAGCGCAGAATTGGCTATAATTGCTTCATTTGTTGGGAGCCCCGGGGGAGAGACCAAGCAGGGAAGGGGCTGAGAGCTGAACTGTCCTCTGACCTGTAAAGTCAGATTGGTGAGCCAGCGTGAGGGTCTTTTCAGAACCAGGCTCTTGCTGCAGCTGCACCCGTGTTGCGGTTTGCTCCTCTCTCCAGGGCCTGCCATCTTTACTGAAGCAATTATTTCCAGTGTGCTGCTGGACTGCTGTCTGGCACTGATTGCTGCGGTTCTCTTGGGAATGACACTGGCTTATGTAGGAAGGTGAGAGAGGGAGAAAGTGAAGTCTGATTCCTCCCCATTATTGGCTTCGTGTGTCTTGCATCAGATAAACAGGGCTCCGAACAGTGACAAGACTCCAACTTTTCCTAGGACAGCAGGGCAAGTCACAATTACAGTTCCCAGTCTCATAAGTATTTAATAGACCTGCTTGGGATCATTTTTCCCCCCCTGCTAGCATATGAGCTAGTCAAAAAAACAAAACAAAAGAATGGGGTTTTTTTTCAATGTTAAAGACAGGTTTTTTTCAATAAAAGCCTCTTTAAACATTCCCTCCGTCTTGTTTCCAGCAGTGGCTTTATAACCCAGTGCTGCTGTAGTACACAACAGCCAACAAATACTTTTGGGAGTAGCCAAAAATGAAATATAACCTATTTTTGTTGTTCACGTAGCATCCCCCTGTGTTTGCACTTAAGCCGGCTTAAAGACTGGAGCGTGAGAGTTTTAAAAGCTTTGGTCCTGATTCGCCAGCGCATTGCAGTTTTCAGGCTGGCCTTGCTCCATTATCTGCCAAGCAATGAAACGAAGTCATTTCTGGTGAACCCAAAGTTCAGCGTGGGTTCGGTAATTCTAAGGTGCTTGCAGTAAAACACATACCCAACTCTTTGCGAGTGACAGCTAATCTTGGACATCCAACTTAAGACCCTTCAGACCATGCCCTTTGACTACCAGGCTCCTTTTGAAAGTCAGCCCCTTTATGGTGCCTCAGTAGTGTGGCCCATAAATGGAGATGCTCAGGATCACTCCTCACTTGGTTGAGTTTGGATTTCATCCGAATGCAATCGTTTAAAACCTAAAATAGTCTTTTTTTTAAACTTAGCATTGTAAAAATCACTTCTTTTTGCTCCGCCATTAATAAGAACAGTGCCTATCCCTGTGAGGGATGATGCTGGATTGGACACAGCCATATAAATGAACGTGCAGCCAGTAAGCTGAATTGATGCTTCAGGGTGCAGTTTGCCTGGCTTGTATCATACCACCGGTTCTCATAACAAGTCTGCGATGGTCCCTTCCCAACATGAGATTCTGGGGGTGGTTTTAGCTCTCGTCTTGTTTGCTGCAGTGCCTTTTGTTTGGGGGGTGTTATTTCAGTCTTTATTACAACGCGGTATATGCTATCTTGTGCTATTTCTTTTTCCTTTGCAGCCTCAAGTGGGAAATGCGTGCGTGTGAGTACCACTGAAAAGAGCTTGTATGCATTGTCTCTCTGGGTCTGTTTAGTAAGTAGGAATTATTTGAATCTAGCTGCATGGAAATTGCTTTGGAAGTAAAATCAATGCATGGGGCAGACGGGGATCATTTTGCCTTTTGTCCAGCAAATTAAAGCGAGGCCATTTTGTGGGAGGCATATGTGTGTTGCTTGATGCCAATCATCTCTCTGCAGAGGCAAGCGTGAGAGTCCAAAGAGGATTGACTAGTGCATATGCAGTGTGTAGGCCATCTGTGGGATGATGCCTTTTACCCCAGATCAGCAAGATCATCGGGCCCAAAAGAACAATGTAGCTTGCACCAAATCCACCCTTGGGGTCACCCCGCAGAGGTCATTCGGTGGGATTACACCAGAGGAGGATTTGGGCCTGGGTGCCGGTCTGCAGCATGAAATGCTGACAGCAGTGGTTAGCTGTGGATCGGAGCACCAAGTTTCCCTCCTGACACGAATGGAGGATCATGCACAGAGGTGACATCAGGACGCAGCCCTAATGCGCATCACTCCAGAGCGACCTATATTAAGATATTAATTACCTGCTTGAGGAAATCCTGCAGTCCTTGAGCAGCTTTGTTCAGGAAATAGCCAACTTCTAATCCCAGCATGGACACTGGCTTGCTCTGGGGTGTGGGGCAAAGCGACTGCTGTCTTCCCCGCTCTCTTCTACGTTCACTGTGTGGGGTACCGCTGGCCTGCCACTCAGGGGGGTAGTGAGGATGCTTGAATCATGGCTTGCTCTTGGGTGGTGTGGAACGCCCTGAGCTCCCAGTGACTTCAGCTGAGAGTTGAGTAAATTGAGCACGAGGCCTGAGATCCCTTAAACCTAACAGATTTTGGATCAGTGCTTCGGTGGTATGTGCGTGCAAGTTTGTAATGACACTTGTCTCTATTGTATCCCATGACCCCGCTGGAGGGATGCATTGGATGGGGCTGGAGGATACCGTAGCATCTATGTGCTTGTTTGTTCTCACATCCTCATTAGAGAGGACAGATAAATAGTGTGTTATCCCTTCTCTCCAGGGAGCGAGCAGACAAGAGCGCCTGTGAGCCCTTGATTTCTATCTCAGCCATCGAGTAAGGCAGTCCAGAGAGAGAGGCCTTTCCTGTCACTTGTACAGAATAGCCAGGAAATTGTCTTCGCTCCACTTTGCACCTGTGCTGCTCTGCTATGACCCTGCTGGTTATGAAACTCGTTTCTAGCCCTGCTTTAATCACCTCCGTGACTGTTGCTGGCAAATCTTAATGCAAATAGTTGAATGCAATCTAAATGCAAATAATACATGTGTAACTGCCTTTTTGACTTGGATGTTGCAGCTCTGATGTTGCAGTTTATATATCTTATTGGTGAACCTGACTGTACAACATAGCAATTGGTTATATGCAGTTCCCTGGTGGCTGCTGGTAGGTGTCCTCGGTTTTCTTTGTGTGTCTATGCAGTTCTTGCAACACTTCTGCGCTTTCCCTCGTGGAGCAGTAATTTTGTGCATTTACCACGTGCATTTGTGGTAACTTCATTGAAATCGCTGCAGAAAGGCTGTTTGCCAGGTACTGGATACTCTTTTTTCTTTCCTAGAAAGCTTTGCCTGTTGTGGCTGTCTGCTGCCATAGATGTTAGTCTGAGGTTAACTCTGGGATATACAGTGGAAGGTGTGGTGTTTGTCCAAAAGCTTTTGCCAGGAAAACGTGCTACGCACTAAGGCAGGGCCTTAGAAATGCCATGTCCATCCAGACAGCAAGAAGAATGTTTTGGGACTGGGAGCTTGGAGTCGGTCGCACTTCTTGCTCTGGTCCCATCCAGCCGCCGACGGCTTTGACCTTGGACTTGTAATCTCTGCACTTTAGTTTCCCATCTTGGGATAACACTTAACGTTTATAAAGTGCTTTGAAATTCTCCAGCAAAACGTGCTGTATAAGGGCAATGTACTTCTGTCAATGAATGTAGCAGGAGTCGATATGCATTATTGAACTGATCGTGCAACAACTTTTTTTTTTTTTTAAGAAAACCTTTTATAGGTTCCCTTGCTTTCTGATGGAGAGCTTCTCTGTCTAGTTTTGCACCATCGAACTGTCACAGTGGCTGTGATCATCAGTTATTTTCTTTTAATGAGGAAAAACGGTATTTTAAAACCATTTCACGGATCCACTTGCCCTGAATGTCTCCTGTTCCCCTCCAGTCCCATGAGGTATTCCAGCCACTGCATAAACCAAGCGCACGTCCTGCAGCACCTGTGAGAGTACCCACCGCAAGAAGTAATATTCCCTGAATTTATGTGTGCAGTTTATCACCGTTGCAAATACTTTCCGATGCTAGCTATATGAAGCTCTGAGGAATGGAAATCTAATGGCTTCCTATATTTCAAAGGCAGCGTGCTTGTCTTTCATTTCCATTGATCATACAATCATACCTTTGGAAGGGACTTCAGGCAGCAGCCCTCTAGACTGACCCTTTGCATAGATGCTATATTTTACTATTCCTAAACTATCCCAGCCATGACAGACTGGAAGAGCGGATGTGCTCTCTGGAACAGCAGCAGCTTCTCCTCCCCTTTTCAAATAGTGAGTGTACATTTGCCCATCCTTTGAGCTGCCTTTGCTTACAGCTTGTGCTTCTGAACTGTATGCCAAGCCCTTCTCAGTGGAGAACTTAATTTGTGTGAGATATTTGGAAAGTCTTTCTCACCAGGAGGGTAGTAAAGCACTGGAACAGGTTACCCAGAGGGGTGATGGGCTCTCCATCCTTGGAGGTTTTTAAGACCTGGGTAGACAAAGCCTTGGCTGGGATGATGTAGCTGGGGCTGGTCCTGCTTGGAGCAGGGGTCAGACTAGATGTGACCTCCTGAGGTCCCTTCCCACCTCCTTTTCTATGATTCTGTGCATAGAAATGAAAACACTTGCTGGCTCAGTTACTTTTTTCCAGGCATCTAATGCACGTTTTCACCGGAAGATTAAGAGAACTCACATCTGCTCTCACTTGTAGCACCAAAAAACTGGCACATTCAAGTCCAGCTCATGTCTTACCCTTGTCATGTG
This sequence comes from Caiman crocodilus, assembly GCA_030014935.1. NCBI lineage: Eukaryota > Metazoa > Chordata > Crocodylia > Alligatoridae > Caiman > Caiman crocodilus. The sequence goes on along the minus strand of JAGPOW010003356.1, from coordinate 8,244,761 downwards.
CCAGTCATACCTCTTGCCAAGCAGGGAGGGGTGTGCCGCCTGAGTCGAGACGAGTAACATTTCTGCGCTCCGGATCTGAATAACTTCTTTGGAATGGTTATAAACTGGCATATGTCGGCAGGATGGGAATTTCCTTCAGAAGTTGTTAACAGCGCATCCTTCGGCAATAGGATTTCAATTGCACTTTGTACCTAATGTGAAACTCTGTAACATTTTAAATTGCAATTCCATAGTTTCCCTCTCCAAATGCATGCATCCCTTAGGATAAGGGACTGTGTTAAGAATTTCAGGTTGATGTGCCTTGTTCTGTCTTCTACTCTTGACTTGGAGAGAGATATTTTAAATAACAGATTCATAGAAGTTCTATTTAAATGATAAAGCAATGCGAGTATTGTACCAAAGCTTCAGTAGCGCACAAAATGTCCAGCCTGGCAGCTGCTCCATTATATTTTATACACTAGAATGAATGTTTTAGATGGTGCCAGGAGAGATGCCAACAAAAGACATCTCTTTACTGTACTTTGTAGCTCTCTGCGTGTCTTCAAGTACCATCTGTGGACTTTGACACAAGCATATTTGCAGCAAGACAGATAGTTGCATTATGCTTCAGGGCTCACCATGAGACTTATCCTACTTTCTTTGCAATCTAAGGGAGCATTGCTATGATATCACCAACTGGATAGATCCTCTTTTTCACTTGCAAAGTGAGCTAAGGTGATTTTTTTTTTTTCTTTTTATCAGTGAGGTTGAAATTCCTCCCTTGGCAGAGGGTTATCGCTCTTGTCTTTTCGCTCCTTTTCCCAGCGATGAACAAACAGCGAATCTCTTCAATGCTGTCTTTGCAAGATTGCTTTTCTAGTTCTATCTGTGCTTTGCTTGAGTCTCTAAAATGAAAAAACTCAAGGTTGTTGGGGCGGGGAGGAGGGTGCAAGCAAGCAGCTAGAACTTAGTAAAACTTATCTTGGGACTTGTTCCCAGCCCGTTTCTTCTCTAGCGAAGTCACTTTGCTCCATCCGAATATGCTGCGCTCGGCCAGTTTGTTCTAGAGCAACAACTTTTTAAATTGCTGTTAGTTTGTCTTACATCCCCTGCTCTTGATTTGATTGGAACAGGGATTTGCATTTTAACCAAATATTTATTGTGTTGGTAAATCACAGGTTCAATTTATGCAGTGTCTATGGATTTCCTGGACTATTTGTAGTTAAAAGAAAAAATGTGAATTGTTAATATTCGATATGAAATCAGTGACTGAGTTCTTTCTCTTGTCTGCAAAAGAATGATGGTTGTACCATAAGAAACATTTCAGAGGCTGATTTTATACCGTGGCGCTGCAGTCTTCAAATGGGCCCCTTGAACGGTTTTGGTGCAAGACGGGCTGATGCTCAGGGGTGCCTGCAGCTCAGCCCCTCTAGCTGGGCGCGCACAATTAGCAGCCACTTTTGAACGTTGTGGCCTTTGCATTTGAATGTATGTAGCTGTGTGTCTGCAAAGGTATACTCCATTTCTGCTGACAGGAATGCATTCCCCTGGCTCACGATCAAACCACCACTAGGACATTTCCGTGTACAGAAGGCGCATCTCATAAAACCAGCAAGATGTCTTGCGTGGTTAACTTGTCGAAGACAGGCCTGCCAAATAGCCATTGTGGAAATTTTTGTTCTTAATGTTTTGTCTTGGAGCTGTAAACCTTCTTGTGGATCAGATAAATAAAATGAAGTAACCCTGAACCACCAGACTGCTTTGTTTATTGCATTCCTTCCCAGCGCGTACTCCAGTCATCTTCTCTTCTTGTTTTTCCCACGCTTGTCTCAAAAGTATAAGAGTGAAGTACCACCAGCCTGAGGGAGACCTGCATTTTGCAGGGCTATGTGGACTGAGGCTGTCATTTCCCAAGTAAAATCACTGGCTTTTATCCTAATACTCGCAGGTGATGCTAGTCCTCAGAAGGGAAATGCATAGAGGAGGACCAAACTGGATGCATTCAGAGATGAAATCGAAGGAGAGAATTGCATAGGAGTCCATCAGATAATGAATGCAAAGGTCTGGTTGGGAAGATGCTCGTTCCTATAGCAGGGGCACCACAACTCTCCCCACTGAAATCTGTAGGAGTGATTTGGGAGAGAATAGCTCTACAGTGTGTGTGTGTGTGTGTGTGTGTGTGTGTGTGTGTGTGTGTGTACAATTAACATACATTGGTAATTAGCAGTAAGTAGTTTGGGCTTCAGTGTCTGGGAAGGTTTCACTGGTTTGCCTCCTTTCCATTTTGGCTGGGTTATAACTTGTGCCTTTGATTTCTCATTTCTAGCGGATGGCTGGTTTAGTGATGTAAAGGGTTTCATCTTGAACTTGGCTGGCCGTGTCACGGAAACTGTAAAGGACAATTCTTCTCCTGCATTTCAAGTCTGCTGGAGTCAGCATGTTGACTGGAGTGGCTGTCTCTGGACACATGGAAGCACAGTGAGCCAGTTTGGCACTTTTGGGGGCCGGTAACGTGTGTCCAGCTGCCTTTGAAACTGTCTGCAATAAAGAGCTTTCCTTGCTGTGCGTGCTAGAACGACTTGCAGCAGGGACTGAAGGACCCCCCCCCCCCCGGAAACTTTGCACTCTCTTTTAAAATACTGTAAGTGTGAGCGTATGTGTGTGTGTGCTGGAGCAGGGGGTGGAGAGTGGGGGCTGAGTGCGAGTCTATGTGTGTATGTTGTGCATACCACGTTCTAGTGTTTCAGAAGAGCACGCAGTCCTGAAGACTTGATCCTACTGAGTTTGCTCCAGGTCTTTCTAATCATTTCCTGCATCAACCTCTGTGCATAACCAAATATGGCCAAATTCATCCCTGCCATACAAGTTTCTCAGCGGGGTGGTGTTGGTTATTGGACCTGATCCTTTTGTTTTTGTTCAATTCATACCTGGTGTTCAGGTCGTAGATGCCATTGGCTTTGAGCTTGGGCTTTGGAGTTGGGCTCTGTTGTTATTTCATAGATCTAAGGCTCTCAAGGTATGGGATGAGGACAAAACCCAAGGAACTGCGCAAAGGATGAATCTTCTTGTATCACTTCATCTGTTAAATAGAAGAGATGGGGTTTGTCTTGCAGTTCAGTTCCCCCTGACATAGCCTGGATCATGAATTCAAGGCCATTTTACATTTCTGCTTGGAGAGCAATGGGCAGAAAGGCTGCTTCTCTGGTAACTGTAATGTGGAGCAGAATCAATTAACCGAGTCTGTTGGACCGTGGTAATTACCGTGCTCCAGCGGACTCAGTGTTGTGTGTGTCAGCGTTCCCATGCTGGAAAACGGCAGCGGGGGCACTTGAGAGCTCATTCGAGACCATTTTTCAGCCTGGGGCACTGATACGTCACGCTCTGGGTACTGTAATTAGAGTGGCTCTAGGAGCTCAGCTATAAATGCCTGCTGAGTCCAAGTAATTATAGTGATAAATTTAATTTGGTCAGTGAACTCCAGCTCCTAGGGTTAGACAGACACCCTTATTGGCCAGTTCTCAAAAGACCACATGCATCCCCTAATTTTAAGCCCTCGGTGGGCCACAAAGTGGATCCTTGAGATTGTGCCCTGTTGTGTTTCTGGTGGGCTTGCATCCGAGTCCCCAGATTTGGATCACAAATGAAATTCGTGGGATCGGCTAATCTCGCCACACGTCTTGCAGATTGAAGTGAGGTTGTGGGAGAACAGCCCGAGTCGTCAGGGCTGTTTGAAAGTGACTCCAGATGCTAAACCTGATTTAGATCTGGACTATAACCTAAACCCTATCCTCACGGATGTCGTTTTCTTTCTGCTTCCCTCCTATTTTTGTTCATACGTTAACCAGCAATTCCTCCTTGCCGTACGCGTCTGTGTTTTTAAAGTTCAGAGTCTCTCTGCAGCAGCAGCACATGCAATTTTAAAGTAGAAACCTCATTTTTATGATTCTTAAAGACGCCAAGCTTTTAGGCCTGGAGCAGATTTTCAGTTGGGACATAAATGAACTGTGAAAGTAAATAGCTGATAAAGTAGCCTTAAATGCCTTACATGTAGCCTTAAATAGCTTATAATGTAGCTTTACATTGCACGGTCTGATGCACAGAGGGTGGCATTCTCCCCAAGCACATGGACAGCACAACGGCTGTATATCACAGGAAAGCTCATTTTAAGAAATGTGTAAGCTTTGTGCTGGTGGTTTTGTGTTGGCGGCCAATTTAATCCAGACTTTTATATAAAATTCTCCTGTAAATCTTGACCTTTTTTTGTCATGCTCCATGTCGTCATACTCTGAAACTGTCTCCATGCACTGAGAACAGAATTTTCTCCTTGGCAACTTGAGGTTAAATACAAAAACTCCTATTTAACCGCTCAACTGGAGCTTTTTTATTGAAGTATTGTGCACCTGTCCTTATCGGTGATTTCAGGTGGGGGTGTTATAGGAGTCCGGCACCTCTGTAAATGAAATCCCTCCTTTTTAGTGCTTAACTAAGAATGACCTGTGCCCACGTTCAGTCGCAAGCTCGAAAATGTTGGATTGTATGTCTGATGGAGAAGAGCCGCGGCTTTGCCTTTGCTCTGAAGTAAGTCAGCACTTTGAAGGATCGAGCTCATGTCTAGGGAGGCGGAGAGCTCAGATCCCTTTGCTCATGGATAATTAATCAAACTGTTTTAGAGTCAGTTCAGGTCATTTGTCTTGTATCAGCTGCTCCCATGACTCCTGTGGAAGCAGGGTCCCCTCTCTTCCAGCTGGCTCCGTGACACTTGCACTGCATTAGAAACAAATGCATGCACAGGAGGAGAGAGCCTGCTGGAGGGGCAGTCCTGGGGGCTGTCACATCCTGGCATCCGCAGTCGCTTTCCTGCCTCGGAGGCTCATGAGCTCACTGCCTAAGCCAGTTACTTCTGCAGAAGCAATGGCCCTGATTGCAGTAAGGGAACATAACCCTGCGCTGTGATCGGTCTGCACACAACCTGCTGTCGTCCCATTGCATGCTGTTACAGAGTGAATTGCATTTCTCTCCTTGGGTTATGCTTAATTGTTACAAGAGACAAGTAATATATTTTTCCCTACCAGAATGTAGGTGCTAATCACCTGAGAAGCTTGAATCTGTGTGCGCTTCTTATGGTCTCGGATGCTATTGGCACGGCACGGCCATCTACACCACGGAGGTCCTCGGATGCTTTTCAGAATGTGTTTCCACCTCCTCCTTTTTCTTCTTTCTCCTCTTAATACCTCTTGGGTCTTGCTTGATATTACCATATCTCCATCACCTGCTTGGTCATCCATGAAGCTGAATGCTGCTCCCTTCCCACGTAGGGGTGATCTGCATTCGTGCATCAAATGCTAACTGTGATTAGTTCCTGTCCTCAGGTATGGTGACGTGCATTGCTGCTGCTTTGGAAAGATCCTGCTCCGCTTGTGGAGTCTGAATTTTGTCTATGCAAGGCATGCAGGATCAAAACCACTACCTAGGAGTTGTATTCATGTTTGTTCCTTATCTTGTGAGCGGTTGGGATTTTTCCCCCAAGAATACCTGGAATTTTGATACTTTTATTAGTTTTTAATATTTGTTTTCATGGTGAAGACTACGGTATTTCCAACAGGCCTGTGGCTTGGTTG
>JAGPOW010003356.1:8210146-8221830 GCA_030014935.1 Caiman crocodilus | reverse complement strand
CATTGTGGAAGACGAGGCTCCTGTTCTTGTTGCTACATCAGTTTGGTGATGCCCGATTCCTTCCCGCTCCGACAGCTGGGATTTGGGCATGGTTTTCTCCTGCCCAATTAAAGCACTGTCCTATGTTTCTCTGATTTTGGGCACATGCTTGTCTGTGATGTCGATCCGTGACCTCTTTTTGAATGTGCTTAGTTCTTCAAATGAATGGAATTGAATCAGTCACGCTCTATACCATCATCTGCCTACTTTAAGGAAATACTAAGATATCAAGTGAGCAAACAAACCCTTATTTGTTCTATCTGATTTAATTATTAAAATTCAAAACAACACTTTCAGGTGTCCTGGCAGCTGATCTTCAGTAGAAATCTTGATTTTTAGTGTATTCCTTTGTTTTATGATTGCAAGTAGAATTCATTCTGGACCTGCATATAGGGAGGACCACTATTGATGACTGTCTAGAAACAACAACTTGAATTTTGTGATGTTAGTACCTTGCCTTTTTAAACCAATGCCAACCAAGATACCATCTATCTTCCAGATATCCTTCATGTTAGTACCTTTTGTTTAACTAGAATAAAGGCGCTACACGTATTTACAACAGCTGAGAAGCTGATCCAGGATTGAGGCCACCATGGTTTCCCATTGAAACCCATTTTGCCATTGACTTAAGGAGTAGGCAGGGGTTAGAACTACAAAATGAAAAGGCAAAATCCTGTCTGCAGTGCTTTCGGCAGGAGTTTTGTCACCTGTTTCAACAGCCCTGTGATGTTTCTACCGCTATGTTTCTTGCACGTGTTCACAGAGGAGGTATAGGCCTCCGAGCCCTCATGCTGTTTTTTCTTCTTTTTTAATTGTGTTTTGAACTCTTAGAGAGCTGTAAGGAGCCACCCAACATTCCTCATGCTTTCCAAAAGAATTACGTTGGCCAACTGATTCCAGCTGGGACTGTGGTGATGTACGGCTGCCACAGGGGTTACGAGTTCATCCCTGGAATCACCCAGGGGCGCGTTACTTGTCTGCAAAATTTTACATGGTCTGAAGTACCAAACTTTTGTCAGAGTAAGTATGTCAGTCTTTTCCCTAATAATCTTTGTTATAAGTGAGCACAATTATTGGCTATTATGAGGCTATACATCTCTTCAGCTCCACATCTCATCAGCAGTTGGATGCTGGTGAGCTAAGAAAGGAGGATTGGGCAGTCACTGGTTTATTTCTCACTGCTTTAATTGAACATGAAAAATCAGGTCTGTAGTTCTCCACTGGGGGTGATATTTGTTGCTCCCATCCTTTCTGCCTGGGTACAGCAAGGTACGCGCAGGGTGGGTGGCGCACGATCGTTCTGACCGGTGATGACCAAATGTCCCCAGCCAGCAGCGTTGGACCGCGTGCCTGCTGCAGAAGAGGCACTGAGAGTCCCTGACCCATTCGTGGCAGGAAAAAGAATTGACTTAAAAAATGAACCTCCTCAGACCTTCTGGGGAAATGCCGCCCCCCTGAGAGCGTGAGCCTGCTGCCCCCGGCATGCCGGCTCTTATTCCTCTCTCTCGTTCTTGGCGCTGCTTCCCAGGAGTTCAGTGTCCACCTCCACAAATTGCAAACGGATCGTATGCGCCACTGCCGAAAACTGGAGAAGAGAAATACGCGTATGAAGATGCTGTTACCATTGAATGCGATGCCGGCTATGGCGTCAATGGCTCTACTCAGATTCGCTGCAGACACGATGGCTCTTGGGATCCCAGAGTACCTGACTGTGTTCCAGGTGCGTATAAAAGGGGAAGCTGCGTCGCTGGGAGATCTCCTCTTTCAGGAGCAGACAGACAGCTTCCCACACTATAACTCTTGCACTGTGCTCAGATCTTTCCAAACACAGAGAAAGAGTAGGGTCTCTGCTTTAAAAACCCTGAGAAGCCCTGGGTGATTTCAGATCACCACAGTCAAACACTAGGAAACCATTCTTCGCCTCCACGGAGCAGGTAAGTACAGAGATCTTTCCATCCTTTTCTCCCCAGTGCAGCAGAGGCCCTGCAGAGATGAACCCTGAGGGCTGCCAGACTTGCACAGACCTAGTGCACAGGGGCACACGCTCTGGGAGGACCATGGGCTTTGCAAATGTGCCATCAGGAACCTCCGAGTTCCCTAAACTGCCTTGTTCCCTTTTCGGAGAATGCTTAGCATCTGTAAATGTGGTATTTTTCTCTGCCCTGTTCCAGGTTGTGGGTCACCCCCACGTGTTGAAAACGGGCAGCACAGCCACCCAGGCAGGGGATATTTCTCTACTGGGTCCTCAGTGACATACAGATGCCTCAAAGGTTACAAGCTTGAGGGAGAGGCCTCCATTCGCTGCGAGACTGGTGATGATGAAGCTGCTGCATGGAGTGGCCCTGTCCCGCAGTGTGCAGGTGATTCGTTCTGCCTTGCTCTACAGCCCCCGGTGTCACAGAAAGGTGGAAGAGCCTGGTGAATGGTCCGCTGCAATAAAACCTCCTAGGGCATCCACAGTCTGCTGTGCCACTTGTGATCCTAAGGAGCCCTAAACCATTCCAACATCCTCCTCCCTGAGATGCATGCTCATCTCTCCTCCAGTGCCTGCCTATGAGATCCACATCCCAGCTGATGCTGGAGCTTTTTATCCCATAGATTTCCTTCCCACCTGCACTTGACCTACCTGTTGGTTCCTGGTCCCCAGTCTACCCGTCCTGACAGTATCCCTTGCAGCATGCAGCATCAATGTGTTTGTGGGAGCAGTCCGAGCCCCAAAAGTGGGAGAGACCCTCTTGTCCTGACTGAGCAGGGACACGAGGGAACAAAGGCTGTCTGGTCCATGGCATTTCAGACACTGCCAGGATAGTTGTATGTGGACTTCTCCTATGCCCTTCTGTGTGTAGGTCGAATCCAAATGCTGAGCTCTGGTGTGATCCGTTCTCTGGCACACCAGCTCTTACTCTGAGCAATAACAAGGTTGGAGAAGGACACGTGGTGGGATCAGAAGAGACTTTAACACTTGTTCTGCCCTGATCTTTTTCTGTGGTCTTGGACCAGTAGCTCTACGTCTCTGCCAACAGTTTCTCCGTTTCTCCATCCCCCAAGTGATGTTATTCCTTCTTGCCTGACCCCGGTGTGGGTGGGGAGGAGGACTGTTGTTAGATGTGCCCAGCAACCAAAACCCATGCAAAATCTTTCTGGCTTGCTGTCCCGCAGCGGTTCAGTGTCCAGCCCCAAGTATTCAGAATGGAAGACTGAAATCTCCACTCAGCCAGAATTATATCTATAAAAGCAACATCACGTTTGAATGTGATCCTGGCTATGTCATTAGGGGGAGCGAAATGATTTGGTGCCAAGCTGACACTAGGTGGAGTCCTCAGCCACCAGTTTGTAGCCTGGGTAAGTATAAAGGATGGGGTCATTTTTGTTACGTCTATACCAGAAATGCCTTTTTGTCACTGATTTTATCAGTAGTTAAATGCAGCGATGCTCTTTTATGTTTCCATCTGCTTGCAAATGGCCATATAGGTTATCCGTCTTCAAAAGAGACATGTACACAGACATGTTGACATTCTCCTTTTGGGTGCTGAGTTTGGGTTCTATCAGTTAGTTTTATTATGAATATTATTGACTATTAGTTTTGCCTCTGATTTAAATGAGAGGGTCTTGTGAGGCTCTGATGCCCGTAGAGCGCGAGGAGCCTTCAAGAAGAAGAACTAGAATTTTATAACCAGACCATTGTTTGACTGTGTCTCTTCGTAAAGGGACAAATCTTACGGGTAAATTCATCGTGTGATTTGCAAACAAGGTCACATTTTGCCACTTGATTTCAAGCGTGGGCTGACCCCACACGCCAGCCGCCAGGCTTGGCGCTGCTCGCTATTTGTTTCTTGAACACATTTTGTGCTCAGAGTAGTAAGTATATTTAGGCATGTCTTGGTGAGGGCAGACTTTAAGCCACTGATTTTTAATGGCTATGTCTCTTCCTGCAATAGAGGCTTCTTCCTCAAAATGTTTCCCGGTTACCTGTGGGTTTAATAGACACCTATGTTTTTCTGCTTTGCCAGGTAGCTGCTCCTACCCCCCAGCCATTGGCAATGCTAACCAGGTTCCTCGAAAAGAGTTCTGGGTAGGGTCTGCAGTCACCTACTCCTGCAGACCCGGTTACACCTTGATCCCGGGAGTAATTCCCAGGATTACTTGTCTTAACAATTTCACGTGGTCCAAAGTCCCGGAGTTTTGTGAGAGTAAGTAACCCCTTTTTTTTAACCTTAATTGTCTTTGTTTTGACTGGTCTGCGATCCCGGCACTGGTTTCGGGAGCTATTTCTCCCAAGGCCCTTGGGGCTGGATTTCCAGAGGTGCTGAGCACCGGCAGGCCTGTCGGAGTTCTGGGTGTTCAGCACTTCTGATGACGAGACTGTGCGCAGGAGTTTATGGGCACTGGGCACCCGGTGATAGCAGGGCCAGGTGACAAACCGAATTCACCGTGCAACTCTTCTTCTCCTCACCGCAGTCTTCTCTCTGATCCCTTGTGGGGGGGATGCTTCAAAAGCTCTGTTAGTCTCCGCTTGAGGCCTCTTCCATCCTTCTGTTCCTCCCAGCAGCCCTTCTTTGCACCTATTGACCCGTGGCTATGCCAGGGTCTGTCAAAGGTTTTGGATCCTCCCGGCGAAAAAGTCTCAGTCGTAGAAATCTTCTCTGCTGCAAACCTTCCCCCAACACCATCGTAAAATATTTGTCTGCTGGTGTTTCTCAGAGCTGTACTGTCCAGACCCAACTATTGAAAATGGAAAAGTGATCTCGGCCAGTAGAAAGGAATACATGTTTGGAAACCGTGTCGACTTTAACTGCCATTTCGGCTACGTCCTCAGAGGCAGTTCCTCGGTTCACTGTGGGGGTGATGGGACCTGGCATCCTCTGCTGCCCTTCTGTGATAAAGGTCAGTAAAAATGAGTGCACTGGGTGGGAGAGGGAGGCCAGCTCAGGGGCTTCCCTTCTTGTCTCCTCTCCAGGGCTTTTTCTAGCTCAGGACTGAATATGCGAGTTGCTGCATTGCGCAGCCCTTTTTCAGGGGATGATTCTTGTATCCCTTGCATGCTGTTTTCAGGAGAATTTACCGCTCCTCCCAGTTTTCAGTCCAATATTTCTTTTACTTCATATCCTTCCCTTAGTCTTGCTTCCACCGCACTGCAGAATTCGGCGCAATCTTTGCACTTGGTGGTGCTTGGGTGGAGAGCGGCAGGGGAGACGGCCCTTCATGTGGAAGAGGAGGAGCTGTGGGAAGGTTTGGTAGCAGGTCAGGGGCGAAGCCACTGGCTGGGGGACTTGGTGGCGGGGTTCATAAGTGACAGGAGAGTCAGGTGCTTGTTCAAATGATCCTGGGAGGTGAAGGGCCCATTTGCAGACTGGGGGCCTGATCATCAACTTGAAGCAGATCTTCCCACAACATAAATGCTGGGTGTTGGATTCTCCCGCAACCTCCCTGGAGCCAGCCCTGACTCTCACCCAAGTCAGCAAGCATGCTCTCCAGCCTGACATCTTTGCTTTTCTCTTCCCCGTGTAGTCTGTGGCCCACCTCCAGCTATCACCCAAGGCAAGCACTCCGGCATCGGCCAGGCGCATTACTCTTATGGATCAAAAGTCACGTACAGCTGTGCTGAGGGCTTATCCCTGATTGGAGAGTCTTCCATCTACTGTACATCAAACAGTGGGGCCAATGTGACCTGGAGCGGCCCTGCCCCACTGTGCAAACGTGAGTCTTTCTGCATCATGCTACATTAAACAAAGGTAGTGACTAGAGACCGTGCTGTGCAGGAAGGCTGGGTGGTTATCACAGTTGTAGGAAGCAATGATCTAAGGCATTCCTGGGCAGAAGTGCACGGATGCATTCCTGATACGGGAGGTGTGATGTGCAGGAGGAGAAAGAGCCCTTGGGAGTTAAAGCCCACATGCAGAATCCAAACAGAGCATCTTGTTCAGCAACCCTGATCGTGTAAAAAGTGTTCCAAGTATAGCACAACTGGAAAAAGCATGGGAATGCCCCAGGCAACGTGACGTAGCAGTGGGGAGAAGAGCACGGAGCAGTGTTGTCGGTCATGCCCAGTGACTGTATTGCTTTTTTTTTTTTATAGTCCTAGTCCAAAATGAATCCAATGCAGAAAGAAGCAGTCTGCAAGTTTCTATAGATATAAAATACCTTCTTTAAATGCAAAGTTCTATAAAAAAAAGGTAATGAACTGTGATGTCCTTGTGTCCCTAAGTCTGGGTTACCTTAACATTGGCATCTGTTGACCTCCCTCAGTTGTTCGCTGCCCCATGCCGGTGGTTCACAATGGAAGGACAATCAGTAACAGAACTGCTTTTCTGTATGGAGCCACCGTGCAGTTTTCTTGTAACAAAGGCTACAGGATGGATGGCAATGGAGAAAGTTGGTGCCAGGAAGACAGTACGTGGGATTCTCCTGAGCCAACTTGTCAGCCAGGTAAGTACCGATGCTGACCAGCGATACGAGCTGGGGTGACTTCCCAAGACAGACAGCCAGCCCTTGAGTCACTTTGACAAGGATCAGCCCTTCTCCAGCTAGACTCCCTCAGTGACCCAAGTTTCAAGCTTACCATACGCCTGGATGCATAGATTTGGAGCCACCGGCGCTGACCTGGCCTTTCCTCCAGCGAAGGTCAATACACGTGGTCCCAGGGTGATTGCTGTGCCTGTAGCGGGGGAAGGAGCCGATTCCCAGAGATCTCCTAGATTTCAGGCCTAACTCTCATTGGCAGTGAAATGGGAGCTTCACGCCGAAGTCCACTGTATAAACAAGAGTTTGGGCCCAGGCCCTGTCTGCCTTGTGTGGCAGCAGAGGGTATCACAAGCGTGTTTGAGGTATTTATAGAGAACCGTTGACTGTAGCATATGATAGACCCTGGTGATGCTCCCACAAAATACCTGGTGGACAAAGGACTAGATGGGATTTCAGTCCAGCCCTTCCTGGGCTGCTTTCTGGTAGGTACGGTACAGGTGCAGCTCCAGTTCACACACGTATTCCTCACTGAAGCGTAGCTCCTCTTCCCTCTCGAGCGAGAGACTCGTTGTGGATCTGGTGATGTTACATGGGGCTTATTTCTCATCGAAATGAAAACAGGCGCAGTGAAATCAACCCGAAGGTGGGAGGAAAGGAGGGGGGATGGCTTTGTGCTACAGGCAGCATTTGTGGGCTACCTCCCCCTTCTCTTCCTGACCTGCCTTCTGTTGTGCCGCTTCCTTTCAGTCCAGTGCCCAAAGCCAAAAGTGGAAAATGGAAGAATGGTCAACCCCATGAGTGAAAAACCGTGGTACAAAGTGAATGAAACAGTCTCTTTCAAGTGCTCTCCGGGATACCAATTTTCAGGCCATTGGTACCTGCCTGTAACTGATACTTGGAAAGTGACCTGTTCTGCAGACGGCAACTGGACAATGTTCCCCACGTGTGTAAGTGGCCTAGTGTGGTGGGATTTCTTGAGGCACTCTGCCCAGGGTCTAGCACGGGACAGAAGAACTGTCTGAACTGTCCTTAAATACGTTTGCTTCATTCAACAACTGAGCTGCATGACCAGGCAGGAAGGAGTGTCATGGGTAAGATGGAAAGGGAAAAAATACATTGATCTGTAAGCAAAGAAATCCCTGCTCTCCTTTCTTAATTTGAGAGGTTTTCTTCATTTTGTAGTGACAGCTCCAAGCAAAATACAAAATGTATCAAATTTGGTTGCTAAAACATCACATCAGGATAGGGTGTGTGAGCATGTGTGTGTTCTGATTTATTTGAAACCCAGTACAAAGGCAATATTATGACCCTTTAATGAGCGATTTCCAATGTGCTCAGTGAAGCACAGGTGCATGAGGAGGCATGGTTTGTGTCTAAAGCTTACAGGCCAAATGTCTGATCCTAAATGTGGCTGAGCCCCTCCCCAGAGGTGCTTAGTACTGCTGACTTCCATGGATATGAGGCCCCATGTCAGCCACAGATGGTACGAGACAGCAGTAGCAGCCTTAGGGGAGGGCAATCCGGTCTACTGCCTTCTTTCGTTGCAGTTTCATGGATAGAGCAAAGTGAAATTGAAATTGGAAACGTCCGACTTGCTCATAGGTCATCACAATCTAAGCCTCGAAGGGACCCCAAATGAGTCTCTTGCCCAGGGCCCCAGCAACCCCAAGGCCACCACTGAAGGCAGGCATGTGCAGAATCATATTTGGGTGCAGAAAGAAGCAAGTGCACTTGGAGGGTAAGCCCTCATCCTCTGCAGCATAGTCACATACTGTCTTTTTCCTTTCTTTCTAGAGAAAGCAAGGCAGTTCTGCCGTGTGTGATGTGGTACTTGACAGCAGAGCCGCTCTGCAGTGCGGTGTGCCCCTGGTGCAACTGAAGTCCCTGCTGGAAGTCCAGAAACTGTATCTGGAGATTGAGAAGCTGAAGCGGGAGATAAAAAAACTAGGATAAATACCTGAAACTTGCACCCCAGTCATAACACACTGAGCCTTCTTGGGATATAGTTTGTATAACTGCAGTGTCCGTAGGAGGACGGGGACTGATTTCGTAGTACGTGTTAGTGCACCCAGTAGGCTGAGGGAGATTAGCCAGTAGTTGAGGGAGCAGATTATATTGAGCTGAATGCCAGTAGTTTAGAGGTTTCTGCTTTTCTGACTCTCCTGCTAGTGAAGTGAAGTCCATGCTCATGAACTAGGTGTTTCAGGTTGTGCGGTGAGTTTTTTGTGTGGAATAGTAAATAGAGTCAAACTCAGATTATTTGTTCATCTAGGAAAACGTACCAAGCAAGGAGAACCTGGATTGAATTGCAGGAAAGTAAACATGCAGGTGAGATGAGCTTTGGACCCTCCTTAGCTGGAGATTTACATGGGCCAACCTCAGTCCTGCGGACGGCCCAGAATTCCTGTATGCTCAGCACTGTAACCATATATATTCAATGCTTTTTGACATGCATTTGGGAAATAATAGGGAGTGAGTGTTTGACTTTCTGATTTCTGCTAGCCTTCAGTAAAGTTTTGGGCACCACCTTTGTGATCAAGCAATATTCATTTGCCAGCAACAAATAAAATTTTAAATTCAGCATAAATCCCATTCCCCCTCATGTTATTACTGGTGCCGATATGATCTATGGAATAATAGGGGAACATCCAATTCTAATACTTCTAATCTCACATCTTTTGCGGCTGTCTAAAGAATCTGGGAGCATGGGGTCACATGTACGTTGGGTGTAGACCAACCACTGGAGGCTGCTATGAGGAAATTTTTGGCCTGTAGCATAAGTAGGGAGGACTTTTCGGTAGCAGCCACCTGTTTCAGAAGTCATTCCTGTTTGGAGCCCATCAAAAAGGAGGTAGTGCTTCCTTATTGGATTAATTTCCTTGCAATTTGTCTATGACAGAAAAAATAGCTATTTGCCATTCCCTTCCAGGACTAAATCTCAGCTCTTCTGAGAGATACACAGCTGTAGTTAGAAATGGACAGCATCTCCTGTCTGTCTTCCTAATGCTCTCTGAGCATTGCTAGCTAATCCATTGATGTTTCCTATTCCATTTGTTCAGACATACTGACTATGAAATCCTTCTGTTACTGTCTGAGCCAGCTGGCTTCCTTGATGCTCATACAGACATGTAGCAGCTGGTCCAGCAGTACTGAAGTCATTTTCCGTCCTTCAGAAAAAGAGCAGGGCTGAGTTCCTTTCCGGACTAAAACCCTGGGCTACAGAAAGCAGGAGGAGCTGACAGAAACAAAATAGCAGCCATTAAATAATATGATCCCAGAAGTAGACCCCGAAATGTTGCCTACATGCAAGTAGTAGGTTGCTGGATCACTTAAGGGCTACTGAATTCTACTGAATAGGGTTTATCCTCCAGACAGTGCGAGTAGGGATGGAGGCGTTTGAAATCTCCATGGGTTCATCCCAGCAACTGCAAGTCGGATGTGCTAAATGTGCCTAAGCATCTTTCCCAAGAGCTGAAGAAAGAAGTGCCCTCCACAACAACACGCATACATGCCCTTTCCCAAGGGCAGACTCTGCGATTACAGGGGGGCTCAGAATTGAACTTGACCTGTGGTTTGCTACTTTGGAAGATATGCAAGTCTGCTAACTCTATGTGGCCATCACCTCACAGCAGGGGAAATGGATGGTTTCTTGGCAGACAAGTACCACTAGATGCTGCTCACTCTTAAACCGTTAATCCAAGTCTCGGCTTGCTGCGCCTCACACTGTGTACCGCTTGACTGTGCCAGCTGCTCCAGGTACTAATCATCTGCACCATTTCAGGTGAAAAAAGGGCAGTAGGAGTCAGTCTCTAGTCCCCAGCCCAGTTCAGTTTGTCCACTAAGATGCATTCCCTTTAAGGAGCCTGCTTTTACCACTGTCAGCAGTGAGAGGTCAGTGAGCAAAGGCAGGAGTAACAGTACTCTATGTCAAACACCACGTATTGCATGCGTGTGTATGTGCTTTCATAAAATGGTTTAACAATGGTATGTATTAACATTGCTAATTAAAGCCACAGCGTAACCTCTGATGAAGCAAGCTCTTGCTTACAACATCTTCTGCATCTCTGATTCAGCTAGTCTTTGAAGCGCATCTCCACTTGGCCTCCTGTCTAATTAAATCCAGATTCTTAATAACAACGGTGTGGGTTTCAAAATAAAAGGAGTGCCAGCTGTCCGCTCAGCATGGAGCAGTGTCTACAGAGAGATGCAGTCTTGACCCTAACACGCTTCTCTGTCTGTCTGTCGGGCTTGGGTATTGCTGCACTATCCAGTGCTTAGGTCATCTACCTGCCCATGGAATCATCCACCTATGATTCCCCAGGCTGCCACGGCACACCTCCTTTGCAGCTACACTGAACGATACCTGGAACATCCTTGGTGGATGCAGGGGAAGCTACCTCTCTGCCATTGCAATGATGAGCAGCACTATGGGGTCCTAATTAGTTCATTCATGCCCTTCCAGCCTGAGCATCTATGAATCTCTGGTGGAGCCAGGTAAGAACGTGTGAACTAGTGCAAGTCTTGTTTAGGGACAAAAGTGCTGCCTGACCCCCAGTCTGGCATCCGTGGGTCCCTGAGCAGAAGCAGCCCACCCTCCAGCCAGAAACCTCTTGGTTTTCTCAGTACTGGCAGAAGCATCAGTGCACCTCAGGTGCAACCTCTGGCCTCGGCTCTGTCCAATGCTCCAGCACTTCAAAGCGAGGTGAAATAGAAAAATCCCCCGATGCCAGGAGCAAAAAGCATCGCCCCCAGCAGACCCCCGAGACCTGGCGTTACCAGTGGCCGTCCACACTGCAGGAGCTACTTGTATTCCCTGCAAGCGCGGAGCCTCCTCCGTCGCGGCCGCGCCGGTGCCTGCCGAGGGCTTGCCTGGCTCCACAAGAATGCGCTGGGAAGCAGCCAGAAGAATTACCTAAAACCTCGGGAATTTCTCCCAAAAAGGATAGAGGAAAGCCTGTGTCCACGCAGCTTCCTTACTCCTCCCTCGCTGGGTCTTGCTGCCCGGAGAGCGAAGGACTTGGCAGCCCCGGGCTCACGCTGCGGGGAGTCCTGCAGCCGGGCTGGAGCCGTCTAGCCATGGGCTCGCTCCGGCTCCGGCTCCGGCTCCGGCTCCTGGCGCTGCTGCTGCCGCTGCTGCCCGGCGCGGGCGGTGAGTGGGGAAGGCGGGCAGGCGGCGGGGCCGG
>JAGPOW010003356.1:8192966-8203958 GCA_030014935.1 Caiman crocodilus | reverse complement strand
GCTGGGGTCCTGTGACCCTGGCACTCGTTCCTGCCATTGGCGGGGGGTCAGACTAGATGGCCTGCTCTAGGCCCCTTCTGACCCTAGGCACAATGATACTATGAAACTATGGAGTGGAGCCCCTCCTGCACGTAGATGTGACTAACGTTACTTTTTCGGACCGTACCCGGTCTTTTTGTTCCATACCAGGTAAAACCACTCTAATCGATTCTAACTGACAGCTGAAGTGTAAGTTGTATGGCAAATTTTAGAAAAAAGACAGTATTGAATACATTCATCTTAATATGCACCAATATCTGGCTCAGTCAGGAGTTTCCTTTCCTATCAGGCAAGAATACTTTTAGCAGCTCTTTATTCTCTTTATTCTTTTTGTCTAGTGAAAAGAGCGCCTGTTGGAAATGGATCAAAGGCAAAACTACGTTCAGGTAATTTGCATTCCTTAAAGTTCTAGTTTGTAGGATCTCGTTTGTACTACAGCACACTGCATGTTCAATAGTTGTTATTCCAGGATCCAATTTCTGTAATAAAGCCACTCGGATTTGCTCATGTGGCACTACTGTACCATAATTTCAGGGGAGAACGTGTTTGACCAGCTACCTCTTAGTCCCAGGCACTAGTTAGCATTGCACTAGCTTCCCTCTGGTAGTACAATAGCTCTGTGAGGAGCATGTTCTGGGATGAACGTTGGATGAAGAGTTGAGGATAGGGTTAACTGCTCCTAGCTGGGGTCCGTGAGATGTTGAGAGCATAAGTAAATGGGTTCAGACCTGTGAAACCTCTGGAAAGGTACAGACAGGAGAGGCAAGAACTGGGAAGGACTTCACAGATGGACACGTCCTGGACTGAAGTCAATTGGATCCAGTGAAGCCAATAGCGCTAGGATGGTTTCACATATGCTGAGAACATGTCCCTGCTGTGGAAAGCGTTAGAGAAGAACGGCATACAAGACATTGCGACGTGCCTTCCACGTTTTATAGGCACTCAAAAGTAATGAGTTGTCATAGGAAGATTCCTTTACACAAAGATTCTTAAGTCCCTCTGGAAGATGCATCATACCTGTAAGCGGTGTACGGGTACCACGGATGTTGTGGTCGCTAACTGGAGTTTAGCCTCAGCATTCTTCTTTACTCGCTTGCCAGGTCTTGATGGAAAAATAGATATACTGAGAAAAAACACAGAGCTTGGGAGATGTTTTCCCTAAAATGTGTTAGGGTATTGACCAGGCTTTCTTCGTAGAGCTCCTGCCTCCCCTTCACCCTGGCCTGAGCACACCTGTGACGTCCCGAACTTTGGTGTGGCTCTGGGCACCCCTTTGTTCTCTCTTCTTCTGCTGGGTCTCGCCGTGGTTACAAGTGTTCCCCTGTCCTTCTCCTGTCCTGTCTTGATTGTTCCTAGTGGGATGGCATTCGTCTGCCCTCCCCTGGCCTTGAGCTGTTCCCTTCACAGCCCTCTGTATGAGTTAAGCAAGAGTCAGCCCGCAGCCAGCCCTTCCTGGCTGGCCCTTAGTTAGAGAGGCTGGGACCCTGAGGAGCTTTCTTGCAACTCTAGACTTTTACAGAAGCTGCTTGCCCAGCTCTGTGGGCAAAGACATTTATTCCAAGGATCTAACAAGAGTGAGCAAAGGGTGACTTGGTAATAGCTCCTGTTTGCCCAATGCAAAAAGAAATGAAGATGTGTTGTTAGACTACTTTTGGTTACAGCCACTATTTCGTTTCAGGAACAATTGAAAATGAATCTATCAAAAATCTACCTAAGAAAGTGCTTCCATCAGCCTCTCCATGTTCTTTTTCTGCAGATACCTTTCATGGACCTAAGAAGTATGCTGGAACTGATATAAAACCCTGGTATTATAAGAAGCAATTCCACACCCCATGGAAGCCATCCTACCCTGCTTTCTTACGCCCCAGAAGCAGCCCGAGGAGCAGAGGTGAGCCTTTCAATGTTGATATTCAAGATTAACAAGTTAGGGTTCTGGCAGCTAAAGGGCAGACCTGAACTTTTATATCAAACCTTATATTTTTCTCAAGTGTTTGTTTCTCGTGTGTGTTTCTTTAGCGTTCGGTAGCCGCATTAGCCCATCGCCACGTCGGTTTGTTGTGCCGTTGTACACGAATCGGATTGACTATCCTGCTGGAAGCAGTCACGCCTCTCGCTGCCACCACAGTTACATGGGCATTTCTGGAATGTTGCCCAGCGCCACTTGCTTTCAAAATGCAAGATGGCCCAAAGTCCCAATGCTTTGTGGAAGTGAGTGATCGTTTTTCGCTTTGCTGTTTCAATTGCTCTGCAACCCATCTTTGTGTGGTTAGGCTCTTCTATTGTTTGGCAGCTGGTTCAGCGTTCAGTCTTGGTTGCACTGATTTTTCACACCGTTCAAGATCTGTGTTGTGTTTTAGGCATATTGCTTTGTGGTTCATTGGATGTCTTTTTGCTTTTCTGGGAGAGAGGGAGCCTGACAAACCGTTTTTATACCCTATGCAAACACCAGAGAATATCGTACTGTACCTTTCTAAATTCTGATGGGTTTCTTTTTCCATGGCAGCAACATAAGGTTATCATTTAATGCTGATTTTATTCTCTGCTAGAGAGATCATGGTCATCCAGGGGAACCAAAGCATGGCAGAGCTGCTGTTATAACCGCTTTCCGATTCGGTGCAAGAGTACGTACTACCCATGAGGAGGGATGAATGTTGTACTCTGCCGAGAGGCTTCAAGCTACGGGCTGATTCTGGAAATCATAAGCATCAGAGATAATTCATGAAAAAACTCAAGGCTTTTGCTATAGAACTGGAGGCCTGATGAGGAACGCCCCTTAAGCCGAACTTTCAAACTGAATTTGATCAAAGATGTGCCATGATCTTAACCTTCCACATTTCAGAAGAGAGCAACCAGTTGCATCTCCTAGGTTTCAATCGGTTTCTGGATTTTGTACCCAGAGAAGCCCTGGTTCACTTAAATCTTGGCTGGATTGTGCCTAGAACTTAGGATGTATAAAGAAGCAAGAAGCCTTAAAATGGATGTAAGGAAGCATACACTTTGCACGAAATGCCAAGCAAACAGAACAAATCTTTACCCAACACAACTTTTGGGATTCACTTGAATAGTAAATGTTTGTTCATCTCCATACTGACATTTCCTGTCCCTCCAGCTTCTGATCTGGCTCATGGCATGCAGCAGATCTATGGAGAGCTTTTGCCTGTAGCTTTGCGGCAGTTTAGCTGAGACTGTGGCTTCTCTGTCATTGAAGGGCAGCAGCATATGGTACAACGAAAGAGAAAACAGACGAAGTTAGAAGTCACCCTGGAAAAACCTGCCTGGCTCCAATGATAAATAGTTTGGGAGTCAGATCCCAGTTGCTTCATCCATTCTGTAGTTTTCCTTTCAATTCCTCATGAATTGCTTGTGCATGTAAGGCAGCAAGTAGTGTTCCTAGAGGCATAGGTCATCCATAAAGTCCATTAGTTAACCGATATCCATGAAGTTTTTATTTAACAGCTTTTTTTTTTTCTTTTATAGTTACCTAGAATAGCTATTATCATTATAGTCAGCAATACAACTATTTATTAAAATGTTTAGGGGCTTTTTAACAAGACAAAAAGTGAATTGGAAAAACGGCAAGGCGTTTACATCAAATGTTCGTCTCTAACCAGCTGCAGAAACCCAGTGTAGAAAAAATTCTGCAATTTCTTAGTTGGTCTAATAAAAGGTATCATCTCTGAACCGAGAGGTATATACAGAGTTCTTTCAGCATCGACTGAATTAATTTCTCTGACCAAAAGGTTTATTTGCCCAGCATTGCCACCTACAGGCTGGTCTTTTCAGGGAGACAGATTCTTACTTGATCTGTCAACTGGGTTTTGATTTTTTTTTCCTTGGGTGGGGGGTGCAGATTTATTTCTTAATAAAGGGATATAATCAACTAGACATCTGATCTCTGTGTATATAAATAGTAAAATAGTCTTAGAGACAGCAACTGTTCTAGCATCCCCTTTCCAATGTTTGTGAGTTTTCCAGTCTGAGTGAACTCTGAGTTTTCCCCCCTCAAGTACAAGTGTTTCTCTCTCTCTCTTTCTTCTGTAAGCTGAAAACCATACAACGCGAACACTAAATATATAGAGAGTGAATGGATAAGGTCGCAAATTGTGTACTTTCTCCTTTTGTCACTTCTGTTTCAGCTCTTTAACCTTGACATGCAAAAGGACAAGAAATTGTCATATTGAATGTAATATGTGAATGCTTATAATAGTTGCCCATGAGCCAGTTTAGGAAGAAGACAAGATTTATCTTCTTATCTAGGCCTTTGTTTTGGTCTACGTGGGGAAGGTCCTGACTTTGCTCAAAGTCTTAACTCTTGAATTTTATCTTTAGAGGCCTTTAACAAAGTTAACCTAAAAATGACCCTTAAGCAAATATCCCGAATAAAAACTGTAACCTGCTGTCCCAATTTGGAGGTGACCTCACTTGCAGAACAACGCAGGAAGACTCGCAAGTGCAGGCCGGATCAGACCGATCACCTGAACCACCCTCTCCGTGAACACGAATCTTAGTTTACGCTGAAGCTGCAAAGCACCTGAAAGGGACTGAAGGAAGGGGACATGGTCCTATCAGTATTGAGGCTAGCCCACTATATCATATTGCTGAGGCGAGCCCATTGAACCGTACTGCTGAGGCCAACCCATTAAATTCTGCTACTGAGGAATGAAACCATATTTAGGTGTTTGGCTTCTTGGAATTCTAGGATTGTAAGTATATTATGAAAATAATAGTATTGATTCGAATTTAACTTCTAGTTGTAATTGTAGTTGTTTTTGTAATACTAATTCTTATAGCATTGTTCGGGAAGGAAGTGCATTTGGAGCATTGTTTCTGATGCATGTAAGTGTGTTGTTAATGTTTGTGGTATTTCTTAAAGCTAAGCAATGTTATATGCGTAGCAAAGAATTTTAAAGTAAAATTGCATTGTATGAATTAAGTGTGTAATCATTGTGGAATCGTGCAATCAACTAACTACTCCCCCAGCCAGCACATCAAATGAATCAGTAAGTTGTGTGGGATTTTCTCTATTCCATAACCCACTAGAGACAGAAATCTGCTCACACCGACTTCCCATCTGAATTTTTAGTCACTTACATAAATATTAATTTGAAAATGAAGTGGCTTGGTCTTTTGTTGACAGGGCTAGTGCCAAGCAAAGAACAGCAGAAAGTCTCATTTGTCATGTAGATTAATGCTGAAACTCTAATAGCAGGTCTTCCCTGAAGATGGAAAGCAGCTGGGGATTTCAGAGGAAGCCTTTCAGGATTCTTTAGGGTCCAAAAATCTTTACAGCATTGCTGGGAAACGCGAATGCATATTTCCCTGCATGTGTTAGTAATACAGATCTGCTGCCAGGATAGTCAGCCATGTGAAAGACAACAGGCATATGCTGCCCATAGTTCTGGCTCTTTATATTGCATGGAACCAATTTAGAAATTGGGGAATTAAAGTTAAGTGAAACACAACTTCCCTAGAATGTTGCAAATGTATTTTGTGTGTAGACGAGATGACCTCAGTATAATGTAATTTCTACGGCAAGTTATCCAGGTGGGCAAATGCAGGAAGTCAAGGACTGGGGAGCGGGCAGTTGAAATGTAATGTTGTTTATGCCCTCTCTAGCTTTTTAAACAGCACTCAAGCTCAATCTTAGAATGGGTTGATTTACTGCATAAATGTATGCACCAATAATGACTTGCTGGAAGGCCTTCAGAAATTAGTGGCTTGCATGGTTTGTAAGTGTTTGACAGTCCTCAGTGTCTGTACCAAGCTGTAACATGGTCAGCGCTCATGGACTGCACACATTAAATCTTGGGGAAGAAACCACCGAGCAAACCAGTTGCTGCAGTAAATGATCGGGACGCTTCAGGAGATGGCAGTCTTCCCCGTGGTTTTACTAAACCAGTTCCCTAATGCAATGCTGGCAGCAGCAGCATTTCAGATGAGAGAGTAAACTCAGTCTCTGCCAAATAATGGCTATTAAAAAGTCCATTGTCTTTACTTTCTATGTTAAATGTTTGTTCAGTGTTACTTTAGACTATTAAATAGCTGCTACTTAAATTCCCAAGAAGGCGCTGGGAGGCAAAATTATTTTTGTGTGTTTTGGATTACTACTACTTCAACAGATACAAATAGAGATATTATGTAATCAGGCCTGGTAGCTGGCAGTCCAAAGCGCTCTGCTCCCCTGTGAAGCAATGGTCTGGCCACTCGAGGCTTGCTCTGTTAACACCATGCCAAGCAGTCTCTTTTTCCCTTCTGTTTGTTATGCACCACTTCTTTCCCTACAAGAGATTCATGCAGATTAAATACTCGTTTATTCTGTGTTTACACAGCAACTTGCTGTCTTGTTTTCTATTGAATGTGGGCGCAGTCCAGCTAAAGGTGGTTACTTTGGATACCCCACCTTAATCAATGGTGACGTTCTGCCTAGGAACTCAGGGCTGTAGTTGAGGAGTAGAGCACAAGAAATCTTCTCTGCCAGGCTGAGGTAGTGCAACTGCTTCATTACGCACGGGGAGTCCTGGATACTGTTGTGTTGGTCCCACCAACAACATAGCCCTGCCAAATGCCTCTTCATCAGTGAACTGATTCTGCTCAAGCCAGCTGAAGTTTAGCTTTTGGCTTCAATAGCTGCAAGCCCAGGATCTTACTTCTTTTAGGAAAGAAACCATGCAAGGTGCCAACTGAGCTGGATTTTTAGCAAGCTGCTAAACAAGGCTGTTACAAGGTCTCTTCTTGTTTTTTAGGGGAATTGTATCTAAGCCCAGCTGGACTGTGCTACGACCGTCTGCCCATTTTTAACGCTGAGATTTCAGTTCCCTTTAGTGGTTAATCCACTAAACAGAAAACAGACTCATATAGGGAAGGAGTGTCGGTAAGCCGGAGATGGAATGTGTTGCAGACAATGGTTTGTTTCATGAGGTCATTCTTCACTCTGACTGTGCCACCTTTGATTTACTATGTTCTGGTCAGGAATGAGCCAAAGAGATCTGGATAATCTGCCATATAAAAACAAACCCACTTAACCATTGCTTTTCCAGTGCATAAGGGGTGCTATTACATGTGCAGAAGTTTTCTGAGCTTTTAAAAACAGGGCTAATCTGGTAAATGCCTATGCACTTATTAGAAACAGGAGAGGTTGGGGAGCCTTGTAGAAGACAGGTGAGAGACCTGGACTGGCAAGAAGGGTTAATCTAGGCTAGAAATCCGAAGCAAGTTTTAACAATCATAAGGGTAATTAAGAATTGGTGCAATTTACCAGGGGATGTGGAGGATTCTTTCTCAAAAGAGACCCCAGAACTTATAAAGAAGCCACAGGTTTGATGAAGAAATAGTTGGATGAGATGCCACCGTCTGTGCTCCACAGGTGGGTCATAATGTCTCCTCTGGCTTCTGTGACCAATCTCTCTGATGGACTCTAAGGGGAGCTTAAGGAAAGGGTTAGCTGGGGATGGGAAAGCAGGCTCTGCGTAATGTTTTCCTCTAAGTAAGAGATGGTTCCTTTCGTAGGTAATTAAACAGAGAAAACCTGCCTGGGGCGGTGATTATTCACTTTCATGACACAAGCAATGTGCCTAGCCCCATTGCTGGCTGCACTTGAAAGTGCGTCAATACCTTGACCTGTTTTCCTCAGAATTTCTGACAGCCCTTATCAGGTGGCAGGGCCCTCCCCGCTGGCAGGGCACCTCCTCTCTAGGCGAAGCTTCTTTCCAGAGATTCTAGCCTGAAAGCAGTGGGATTCTTCTGGCTTGCACGAGGTGTGAAAGCAATTCATCCTTGTTTAGGGACAGCAAGCTCCTGTTCGCTCTCCCATAACCAACAGCAGAACTGAGGGTTTCCAATAGTACAACATGACCTGGGTGCTTGCTTGTTAGTACCTGAGCAGGCCCCAGGACCTGGCAGGCGACGGGTGGGGGGAGTGGGCAGCTCCAGAAGGGATTGGGTTTTCATGTGAACTTAGTTTTTTTGTTTTTTATTCTCATCAACCAGTTGCTTTGGTTCCTTTTACTTGGCTCATCTCTTGAAGAATAGGTCAGCTCTGCAAGAGCATTAGTGCAAGATAAACAGGCTGTCCTAGACTCTAGCACCTGAGCAGGATGCAGCTGCCTGTCACCTGGCTGTACCTGGGTGAGAAGTCAATACAGCCCCCTCAACCTTCAAGCTTTATGGAAGTTTCCAGTGGATCCAATGCTCGGAAAGCAACAGTGGAGGAGCTTTCACAACCACAGGGGTACCAGGAACAGTGGAGGAGCGTTTCCGGGGGGCGGCTGGGTGAGGGGTTAGAGATGTGCAGGGAAATGACGGGTGTGAAGCTGGGGACAACCAGAATGTCCTTAGTGAGTGTGTTTCTCTGGTAGTATGACGCAGAGGAGGCAAAGCTATGTGGGGAGGTGGGGGGCAATTTTGAAAATAATTTCCTCATTCTTGTATCTCTTATCATAGGAAGAACATGGGCAGTGCGTGTGACACATGCCTCTCACCTGGGCTGGGTGATCAGCTTAACCTCAGAGTGGAGTTCCTAAGAAGAACAAAGTCAACAACAAGGCTTACTGGTATTAAATCATCCTGCGGGGACTTCGCAACTGCCAGGTGCCACAGTCTTGTCACCCTCCTCCTCGTCCCTGCTGCTTGCCCTTTGGCCCCCTCGGGTGCCTGCTCTCCGCGCCTGTCTCTTGCATGCACCTCAGTGGAGAGTACAGGTGAGGGAGTTCAGGGAGCAAGCCCAGCCCTGGGCTAGGAGAGCCCTTGCTGTGTTTGTCGATCAGGCGCCACGCACGAACATGCAGCTTTGTGGGCTTTGTCCAGAGGCACAACTGGAAGGCAGCATACAATTGCACCATATAGGCTACCTAGATACCTACATATACCAACGTATGGCTATAACCTAGATGGGTTAGCCTATATGGTGCAAATCTACCCTGTCTTCCAAACTATATTTTCCCCTGGAACAAGTGTCTGTATATATGTATGTGTGTGTGCACACTAACCAAAGTATGTACATACTTGTACACATACTCAAGCCAAGCCCACAAGCTCTATTTTTTTCTCTGAATTTTGAGAGGCTGCTTCGCTCTCTCTATATAGTAACTAGTTCATATAGACACAGAGGGCAAGCACAACCTGTCCATGTTACACACTGTGTGCGTAGGTGTGTGTAGCCTCTCTCTCTCTCTCCAATTCATGAAATCATTGAGCAGCAATTGAACAATGTTTACTACGAGTTGGAAAATCAGACTGAATGATGTATCCCAAAAGACAGCAGTTCGCTCAAGTCTAGAAATTTGAGATGCATTGTATTAAAAATGAATGGATGATGTTTTCTGTTGCTGCACACGGTTTGCTTCTCTCGTGTACATCCACAGTCATTAAAGTTTGAAGTTACAGGAGGACTTTATAAGGTTGTGTGTGTGTCAGGCCTAGTGGCTGCGGTACTGGGTGTGTATAAAGTCCTGGTGCAACTTCGTTTTAAGGTGTGCCGGGACTTTACACCCGGTGTGCAGCAGTCACTACGACACACGCACACAGCCCCGTCTAACTCCCTCTCCTGGAGCTGTCAGGGCGGCCCCTGCCCCTGCGCCTGCCCCTGCCGCGCCCGCTCCCCGCGCCGGGGCGATGCCTGCTCACTCCCATCCCGCGATGTGCGCCCGGCTCCGGCTCCGGCTCCGGCTCCGGCTCCTGGCGCTGCTGCTGCCGCTGCTGCCCGGCGCGGGCGGTGAGTGGGGAAGGCGGGCAGGCGGCGGGGCCGGCAGCTTCCCCGAAGGCGCATCCGTGACCTACGAGTGCCTGGCCGGGCTGCGCAAGGTGCCCGGGATGGTGGAGACTCGGAAGTGCCTGCCCGGCTCCACCTGGTCCGCGCTGGAGCCCTTCTGCGACCGTGAGTAGCCGCGCACGAGCCTCTCCCCAGGCACCAGCTCTGCTCAAATCCTGCCCGGGCTCCGCCGCTTTCTGGCGCCTTCCCTGCCCCGTGCGGGCCGCAGCGCCCGGCCCGGCCTCCGTCCCCTGGAGCAGCGACGCTGCCCGCTCAGGCGGGTTGTGAGAGCCGGGTGGGGCCGGTCCTGCCTGCAGCAGGGGTTGCACTAGGTGTGATCGTCCACACTTCTAAACTGTGGAAGAAAAGCAGCCCCTTTCTTCAGCCGCCCGGGGAGGTGTGATGGACCGCGGTGTGCCATTCCCTGATGGTCCTGCTGTGTCTTGGCACCACGCTCGTTCCTGAGCCTTTGCAGCTAGCAACGCGTTGTTATTCATCAGCCCCGTTTACAGGATTATGTAGTTGTGGATCACCCAACGTTTCATGGAAGCGGGACGTCAGCTCCTGCTTTCCCTGTGGCAAGTCGGGGTGTGAGGTCTGTGTTGGGTGGTCTAGTGTAGGTCTTAGATTATGGATGGCGCAGGATGGTTCATCTAGTCACCAGGAGGTTGAAGCAGGTGACTTTCTGTGACTTAGGATGCATGATAGAAGGCTAAAACATGCAACTTGTGTCTAATGCCTGGCTCTCTTGCTATTTTTGTGTGTGTCATCTTTGTTGCTAGGAAGCTGTAACAGCCCAGCGAATACCAGGTTTGCTCAGCTGTCAGCGGAGGACGGGAGAAAGAGCTTCTACCCTGTCGGGAGCACCGTGCGTTATATCTGTCGCCCCGGGTATGAGAATGTCACTGCAACGCACCCAACCAGTACTTGTCTTGAGACTGTAACCTGGTCAGATATCCCCGAGTTGTGTAAAAGTGAGTGTCTTCTTTGCTTCTTCCTATGGATCTAGTAACCGACCTGGACTAGACAGCAGGAGAGTGTTAGGGAGGT
Source organism: Caiman crocodilus (assembly GCA_030014935.1). Classification (NCBI taxonomy): domain Eukaryota; kingdom Metazoa; phylum Chordata; order Crocodylia; family Alligatoridae; genus Caiman; species Caiman crocodilus. The sequence continues at coordinate 8,193,124 of JAGPOW010003356.1, read as the reverse complement.
GACCGCGGCTGATCTGTCAGCATTCACTTCTGTGACTTTTAGGTTGAAATATCTTTTGGTCCATTGATTTCCAATTCCTTTTGAGCTGGACACCGTCACGGTTGGGCACTGATCCTTGCTGTGCATCAGTGGTTCAGTGTGGGTGGTAGTTTCCATTG
>JAGPOW010003356.1:8135443-8166299 GCA_030014935.1 Caiman crocodilus | reverse complement strand
ACAGACTCAACCTTATATTATATTATATATGTCTGTGTGTGTGTGTATGTATCCTCTGTACCCCTATGACAATATAGAAGCAGCTTCCAATGTACATTTTCCCAAAGCAGCCCTCAGGTCTTGGGACCAAAGCCAGCACTGCCTGGTGAGTTAGTAACTTCTACACTGAGAGCACATTTAGCTGTGCAAGTAGCGTTCAGAGATATGTCAGTCTTAGAGCCTGCTCTGCATGGAACAGCCCATCGCACCACCGAGGCTACAGTTACACAATTGAGGAGTAAGAGGATGACCAGGGCCCTTCCACCGTCTCGCTCTGAATCCCCACACAGGGGTTGAACTCATAGTCCTAAAATTCTAAGTCTCCTCCTCTCAGCCGTAGGCTACATTCCTCTTCTTGAAGCTGAGCCGTAGGGCTAGCAGGAGAAAAGATAACACATGGGACCAGCAGCTTAACAAACCGGCTGCAGTAGCTCAGTGGGTTGCACTGTGTGTCAAAAGTATGTAGAAGTTTTGAGGGTCATGAGTTCACTTTTTTCTGTCTCTTCACTTTGGCAGTGACAATTAAATGCAAAATACATAAGCACTTGGAAGCCACAATGGGGTCAACACCAAGACCCCCCCGTCTTTTCCAGATGGCTTAGTGGAACAGATGATATACTCCCTCAAGGCTGCAGTGCTTCTGGCTTCACAAATCCTTCTCTTGGCTGCACATTGGGTCAGCTTCACCAGGGATGGCATGCTCACTACGTCTTACCTTGTGGCCTAGGGTGCTCTGCTAGGAAAGCAGCAAGCTAGAAGTTGAGAAGGTTAACAGAAAAGGAAGATGGGAAGATGTTCTTAAACCTTCCTAGCTTTTGGCTTGGTGGTTAGAGCATATGACCTAGAAGTAGGAAATGCAGGCACAAGTGTAACTAGGCTTAACCTTCTGCAGCAATCCTGGAAAGAAATAACTTCGAATCAAAGCTTCCAACCCATCTCCCTGAGAGAAAAGGGCTAATTCAGTCTCAGCAGAGGCTGAAGACAAACGGTTAGTTTTGTGATTTGTGTTATGTAGACACCTGCCCATTAAGAAACCAGACCATTTAATGTTGGCTGCAAGCATCCATCAGATGCAAAAAGAGCCTCAAGTACCTGTCAAGGTGTAATGAATTGAAACAGAGTCATGCTGCAGACTGCGGTGTAATGAATCGGCAACCAAGTCACCTATTCCCTTTGGTGTCAAGTTGCGTGGCATTCTGCATCAACTAAAATACCCAGCATGGAAGAGGCAACGGCAGACTTGGCCAGAGAGCAAAACTAAAGAAGACGGTCAACAGGGAAGAGCAGGCAGTCCCACTGACTTGAGTAGTGTCGCAACACTAAAATACTAAACTTAAGTGCATGTCAGCCAGTCCTACTTCTGAGAAAGTAAGGGTTTAAGTTAAAACAAGAACAAACCAACAACACTCTTCTTAATGTACTAAACACCCAGCTGTGTGATGCCGGTTTTCATATCTGGGCAATTAATACGGAATTATTTAGCGCTGCCTGCAGCTAACTAGTTTCAAATGCAACATGTATACATGTGTTGCAGATGAGTAGGCAAAAAGCTTTGCAAAATGTTAGGGAGTCTACGGGATAAATGGGACACAGCAGCTCACAGACACACTTGAATTAGCTGTGCTTCCACTAAAAGCTGCTCGGGCAGCACTGGGCAGTGGCTTCATGTCACTTGAGCATCAAAAGCAATTCCTGCCTCAGATGGATTAGTCCAACTGAATGCCCTGCCAGGTCTACAGTGGGAACAGCATAGCAGTAAGAGGCAGTGCCTTGTAAAGGAAGCAGGAAAGTGGGTGTTCAAAGACCTGGATCCCGTGAGTGCCTCACCTAAGGTCACGCGGTACATTTTGAAGCTACAGCTGCCCCAGTTCATAAAGTGCGTTTCGATTCTGGGATGAAAGAGTGCAGAGCGGTATCACTTCACGGGGCATCCCCCTCAGAAAGGCTGCATTCACATCTACATATTCCATCAGCAGTCTGGTACAGTTGGAAGGGAGCATCTGAAAGCAGGCCCGAGAGAGGCAGCAGAAATGCAGCAATCATCTGTTACAGCTAGAGGGGCCACGTGCTTCTGCAGGCTCCTTGCATCTCTCCTTTAGGCTTCCTTCCCAAAGATTTGCAATAATCCTTCACTCCTTCATGCCATGTCTGCTCCCTCCCCTTGCCATGGCCCTGTTCTCTCCCGTGCCCCACCAGCGGCTCTGTACATCCTCCCCTGAGCCCTCCCCCATGTCTTCCCATGCACCTCACCGTTCCTTTTTTTCCTCCTTTCCTTTCTCATTCTGGCTGTCAGCATTTTTAACTGTACTGGAATGGTGGAGCTCTAGTGGGAAGTAGGCACGCTCATGCTCAATCATCTAATAGGTCCCTTCTGACCCTAAAATCGATTAAATCTATGCTTGAGTGGGTCACTGGAACTACAGAAAACAGCATCTGACAGAAGTGCCAAATCCCCTGAACCATCCTCCTGGTTTCCAGCATTCACCAAAATCCATAGGGCTCTGTCTCCACAGATACTCCCCGAAAGCCTGGAACTGAGCAGTTGCTCTGTTCCAAAGTTTTTATGCTGCAAACAGAGGAACACCAGCAAGCGGGTTGTAAAGCCAGTAACATTTGGCTTGTTTTCATCTTTCAGCCATGCCAGAAATGTCAATGGGATCTAGCAACCCCTATACTATGCAGGTACATATTATGCATCTTACCACTGAAGGACAGTGAAGTTCTCAAGGTTACACACTGGGTCAGAGATGCACCCAGAAACCCTGAGTGAACCGCCGACCATGCAGGGATTCACTCGTGAGCTGCGGCCAGCTACACCTGCCAGATTTCCACCCGCCAAGCACTTGTAAGTTCAACAAGGAACATGTGAAACCCAGCGTTACTTCACAGCACCGATAGTACGTACTTCCCATAATCTGTTCTGATGAAAAGAATTAATGGCCAAAGTCCATCTGAAGACAAGAACCAACACAAAACAGTGTTGGAATAAGGGAGAAAAAAATCCCAGTGTTGTTCTCTGAATCCCCCGATTGTGTTAATTAGGAGGAAGCGCTTGTGATTCATGCGCTACAGATGTCAAGATGTATTATCCGAAGGCATTCAGAGGAACAGACAGCCATTTTGTTTCCTCAGGCTGAAACTTGAGGATGGCCAGAGCCAAATTCTGCTTACTCAGAGGCATGAGGAAGCATCGCACCACGTCCGTGACTGCCCCGTCCGCTCCCGCCCCAGAAGGCAGGTACGGCCGCATGTACGCACACCCACACAGCCTCAAGTCTCAGCTGCTCTCAGCCCCTTTTGTTCAGAGCATGCTGGTGCTGAGGGGCTGACCTGCCTGAATACCCACCCGCCAGCGAGGTCTCCTCTCTCCAGACCAGAAATATGCTTGCTTCGGTGAACTGAGCTCTTCCCAAAAGCGAAAAATCTCACTCTATTTTTGGAGACAGGAGAGATTTATTCTGTTGTCCTTGTCCAGAACTTCCTGTCCTGTCAGGGGCCAGTTATCTGCTGCCTTCCATCCTGGAAGTGACCGCACTTCAGTGACTCAACGGCTTGGGACCCTTTGCTGGTGACATGGAAGTGTTAGTGCATTCTCCCCATTCTTGCCCATCTAAATCACTCTGAATGATAATCTATCTGGAGGAAAGAAGAACTCCCAGGCAACAGCCTGAGTAATGTTTGCCTAAGAGGCTGTTTGCTCAGGTTGTGGGTAATAGAGCTACACGGATGTACTATGGTTTCACGGTGAGCTCAGCCATAATTAGCCAAACCTTTTTGCAGATTGTTATCATGGAACATTTTTGAGAGAGCTGGACATAGCACACACAACTCTAGGTGTTCACAGCCAATTTCCCACCATCGTAAGGAAATAATCCATGCTACATTGTAGGTGGTCCCTGAAAGGAGGAAGGAAGTCCTTAGGCTAGTGTCAGAACTACATTTTTCTTTCACTTTTCAGCAAATATTTTGATTCTCACGTCTCATTTAGAAATGAAAACAGACCTGTGGGAGGACTTGGCTTTCTGTGTGGTTGGCTTACCTCAGAACGTGCCCTGACTGTCTAAAGAGCAGCTGTAGGGAAACTCTTCATTCCCCACTCTCCACCGTGGTCTTCACTTGCATTCATCCCAAAAGCTGATACCAGTTATTCCGGCTCGCTGATCCGGATAGGCCACGTAGGGTTGAATGCAGGTTATCAAGACAGCCACATGCACCTTCCACACTGCACATGGGCAAAGGTTAAGACCTGTTTTGGGAAGTGAAATAATTGTGTAGCATCTGAAGAGAGGCAGTTTTCCAAAACTGCAAAACAACACCTAAAACCTTTAACACTTTTCCCACTGCAGCCATTGACTTTTCCAAAGGCTAATGGGCATATCTTGCAGGTGTACTTAGGCAGTCGTGCTTGAAAACATGGCTCTCGCATACACACGTGGTAGGCTAACTTCAGAAACTGGATTTGTTCCAACATCTGGAACACATAAGTGTCTTGGCCGGGCTTTGGTTACTTGACCGGAACATTAGTTATATTTTTGGCATCATGAACCACCTGCCTCGTCACACTACAGAATTGTTTACTAGTGGCAGACATTAAAAATGGCATTTAACCTTAGAGCATCAGAAAAGCCACAGCAATCACGCAGAACCTTTCAGTGCCCCTACGCTGTGCGTCTGGTGCAGTGTTTCTTAGCGTGGCCCCCAGGTGCTGAGCAAGGAAGATGGAGGTAGCCCATATGAATGACTTTCCCCTATGCTACCCTCATGTGTATTACTGAAAGAGCCTTCTGTAGTGCAGGAAGGAAATGCACTCTGTGGGATGTTTCAGTTGAGATTGCTTGCTGGAGAGTGGTTTAAGACAAAGATCCAAGTTGGCACTCTGAAATGGGAGCGAGGTGAAACTACCCACCTTTAACTCTCAGCTGGAACGCCAGGATCTTTGCCGCATCTCTGCTTGATAGAAAAGAGCAGTGCAATGCAGAATGAGTCACCCAGGAGAATCATCCCAACTCCAATCAGGCTGTTATAGTGCAAGCACGTTGAAAGTACCCAGCCAAAAAACATCCTCTTCTCCCTTGAGCATCTTGGAGGCATTACTCCCCTAACATCACCCCCACCCAGTTTCTTGTGATCCCTCTAGGGCAGCGGCAGGGCTGGGCAGCCTGTAGGAGTGATCTGGCTGACACTGGGGTGGTGGGAAGAGCCAAAAGGAAGCACCTGTGGTGTCATTATAGTGAATTGCTCATGGCTTGTCCTTGAGTTCAGAGCTCCTAGCTATCAGCTTTATGTTTCCTGTGCTAGAGCTTTGCCAAGCACCACACACAGTTGCAGTGACTATAATAGCAAATTGTCTGTAAACCCAGGTTTCCAAAGAAAGTAGCAAGCTTCAAAACAACCGGAAGGCCACGTGTCATAGAGGTGACACTACTGTATTTAAACGCAGCCCCAGGGCCAAGCAGAAAAGGGTAAGAGGTAAAACCATGGAAGCAATTCTGCACCAGCAAGCTTGTGTTTGCAAGGAAGGGAAATGAAAGTGTGACATCGCCACAGTGCCTCTCAACATGCACACGTGGTCCTTGGTGTCAGCTCAGTGCTCTGCTTATAGCAAGGCGATGTGAAATAAATAATTGCCCTAGCAGTGGTTTCCACTGCAGTGACCCAGTGAGTCTTTCAGCCATTCCCTGGTGATGTAGACACTCACCCTTCCTTGCACAAACTCTGAAATCTGAATCCAGCTTCGGTTGGAGTTGTGTCTTCGCACACTGCTGCACGCAACTTCTGTGTAAGGCTTCATCATCCTCATCCCTCAGCATGTTCTGCCAACTGTTCCTTGGGGCCGTGCCCACTGTGCAAAGCTGCCACAATAAAAATGGGGAAGGATAAATAATAACTAGCTCCCCTGGACTGGCAGAAGCCAGGTCCGGCTCTGTGCAGCAGACCTGCCCGTACCCATCCATCCTTTTCTTTCTATAGCTCTAGTACAGATTCCACCTTCAGTTGATCTGAGCTAAGCTGTCATCTCTCGCTGGTGTATAGCCAGGGTTAAAGTGAGGGTATGGACGCAGCAAGTTTTTCACCAAGTAAAAGTGGGGTGGGGCTATGCTCCACACTAACTTCCTGTGTGAATGCTCTTCACCCTACAGTAAGTGGAAGCAAAACTCTGCTGGTTTACCCCTTCCTTCACTGAGGGCATGGCAGCCTCACTTTGCTTCTGCTTACCACGGGAGAAAGCATGCACAGGGAGCCCTGCCTCGCTGTGCCCCACACTGAATGATCTGTGTGGCCGTAACTCACGCTCAGAAGCAGACCTCACCTTTCCCACTGCGGGGGTTGGCTTCTCAGTTGCACCTCAGGTTCCAGAGCATGACTTTCCATCTTAATATCGCAGAGCACAAAGTCATGGCAAGTCACAGCGCAATGTTAGAAGGACTTTCCAGGGGAGCCAGAACAAAGGAGGAAGTGATAGGTCTGTGTCTTGGTCTGAATGACAAGCGAATCTGAAATGCAAATCTAAAAAATTACGCATCCTCAGGTCTGCCCGTCTTTTTTTCTTTCTTTAAAAATAAAAAAAAAATACCCAGAAGCTGCTTCTTTGGGGAAAATATCACAACCAGCAGGAAACCCTCCTCCAGCCTTATGCCTGGTACCAGTTACTTGAATGCATTTGTTACAGCCACAAAAGCGGCCATGTAAAAAGGGTTTTTCTCATTCCTTGTGTCTGGGTCACGTCGCCTGACCTGCAATCTTTTCAGCCTCACAAGAAGTACACGCTGTCCTGGGAGATAGGCTTTACGTATTATCACCTTCTTTGCAACTATAAGCCATAACATCCAGACCTTCAAGGTATGTAGGTGTCTCATTCCTCCTTAAATCAGGGGGAGTTAGGTATAGAAATGTTTTTTATTCGGGGTAAGGACCTATTTGCCTGCTCCAAGAATACTGTGTTTGGGAACTGGTGATTTTTTCATGCATCTGTTTAGGTTGAAAAGATCACTGTAGCTATCACCGGTGGATAGCGCGTTTCAGACGATAAATTTGTGTCAGCAGTGTCCCTGATGATTCATATACATGAGCAGAATTAGCTGCCTGACATACGGCCATTTCAGTGCTTTAGGTGGTAAGAATAATTTGCATCTCACCTGGCAGAAAATTATTGCCCGCTAATCCAGAAAAGTGCCAAAGAAAAGACTGGGTCAGTATCAAATGCTGCCTACAGGTCCAAGCCATACAGTTCTGAAGTGAGCTGAGGTTTCATACTGTGGGCCTCAGTTATGCTTGGCCCGAACGGCAGATTCTGCTGCCAGGTTTAGTAAGGGATCTTCAGGAGGCTGTTCAAGTTATGTTCAAATGAAGCAAGGACTGGCAGTCAACTATTTATTAAGAAAATAAAACAAATGCCACCACAACCAACGCTAAATCACACCCTGATCTTTCCACTAGCCTCAGAAGGACCTCATCTGGTCAGCATGAACAGTTTTACATTAACATCCTAATAAGCCGCAGGTGCCAAGGAAGTAGAGTATAGCTGAAAGCCCCCCCGCTCCCTGGTTAATAGTGACTGAGAGCGGCTTCCATTTGAAGCTGCCTCTGCAAAATGAATTGAATATCCCAAGCTCAATTCTTGCAGAGCAAGAGACAAATTCTTCCCTGCACCTGATTGTTCCCGGGCATGGAAAGGAGCGGTCGCACCAGGAAGCCCGTTTTGGCTGCCTGCTTCTGAGGGCTAGTCTGTACCAGCCCCAGCACCCTCCTGTCCCTGGCGTGTACGTCTCGGTTCGCTCCCTCCCCTGCTCCCGTGCCAACAGAGAGACCATGGGGCAGCTGAGCCCACAAGCTGGGCATTCGCGACCGTCCCGGGAACCCCGACGGGCCACCGAGAGCCAGGCTCTCGCCCTGTTGTGCTATTTAAGCTTGCTACCTACTGCGTGCAATATCTCCCACCATCCAAGCCAGCGCGGCTTCTCGTGGTATAAGTACCAGCAGCTCACATTTGCAGTTGTCACTTGTGAAATTTGGGTGCCCAGCTTTGGACGCTTTATAGGGTGGGTTTTGGAGAGGCTGAGCTCAGCTTTCTGAAATTTGGGCGTCCAAAAAACTTGGGACACCAACCAACCTCAAACCTCTGCAGAAGATGATGGCCACCCCAGACCCCAGTGCTTCACCTGGCTTCACCTGGCCAGCCGCGGTCAGCACAGGGGCCAAGACAAGGGATGAGGCATGGAGAAAGATACTCTGGTTCAAGTGGGTGGCCTGAGCAAGCTGGATCCTTTGCCCGCTCCCTTTCTATCACATGCCGCTTCTGCTCCTTCATGCAGATGCAAAGGGCCAAAAAAAGAAAAAAAAAGTACCAGAAGCAAAACTCTCTGAAAAGAAAGGGAAATGGCACTGTGCTACTGCAGGATTGTGGTTTCTCGCTGCAGGAGAAATGGTTAATTGAAACCGTCGCATGAAACTTTGGAAACTTGGCATTACTCCTTTTTTTTCCTACTCACTTCTTCCAGTGAGCTCGCCTCCTCCACAGCGCTACTCATGTCTCATTAAGTTCATAGCTACTAACCGTCACACCTAGCAACCGTTCCCTCTGCGTGAACTAGTATGTGTTTCCGACTGTTCATCTCTGTCAAGATGGCCAGTCACTGTTACAGGCTTTCCCGGCACAGTTTTGTTTTGGTCTGGTTTGGTTTGGTTTGGGGGGGGGGAAAGAAAAGGTTCTTCTTAAAATGGGCTAATTCAATTCCCCTGAGATTTTCAAGTGACCACTTCAGAAACCAATTTCTGATAAAAAAATAAATAAATCAATCAAAAACATGTACCAAATTGTAAGCTGAAAGCCACTGCTGGAAGCAGGAACTCGTGGTAACACCCTAACTCTTGTGCTCTAAAATGGGAACTAGATAATGCTTCTAGTGAATTATTAACAGAACAGCATAATTACCAGAGGCAAACAGTACGACACGGAATTGCATGTTTTTACAGCGCACAATAAAACGACCTCTCTCACCACTTCTAAATAGCATCAGGTCTATTTAGCCACACACTTCCTGCTCAGGAAGCTTTACCTGGCTCTGGCTCTGTGTGTGTGTGTGTGTGTGTGTTGTTTTTTGGGGGTGGTTTGGCTGGTTTACGGTGCCCTGCAACATTTGCAGTCACTTGCATCACTACAACGCGGTGCTTCACACTCCCCGATGTGCACGTATCTATAATAATGACCTGGGCACCAAGGCTTTCCAGGAACTGGACACAAATGTGAAGTTGTTTTACCTCTGGCCCTTCTTACTTCTCACAATTGTGAACGTTCTTGGGGCTTTTTTTCCACTTTGTGTCCTTTACCTGCATCCAGTAACATGAGGGACGAGAAGCAAGTGAAGAAAGAAAAGAGAGATGGTATCAGGGCAATCCTGTTCAAACAGGAGAAACAGGGAAGTAGAGAAGGAATTATAACCAAGATTTGCATGCTGACTTGAAACCATGTTCTAATTTCAGGTTTATGCAGTTCCGTGTCTGCAAACCGTTGCCCAGTTTTCCTCACTACGAGGCTCACATCAAAAGCAGAGGCTCTCTCCCTGAGAATGAGTTACAGTCAAGAACTGTCACCTTCTCAAGTGACATAGCTTTGCTGGATCCCTCCCTTTTGTTACTTCATTAAATCTTGCATCTGAAATATGAGCGGGAAACTGCTAAATTAAATGTTGGCTAAAGCCTTTTAACAAAATAGAAGCTGCATGCGTGCACACAAAAGAAGATTAGGGGGCACTTTAATCAGCCTTGCACTGTTCATGCTCTCAGTTCTGACAGCAAACCACGCGACAGCTATAGAGAAGGAACAGAGCCAAAATGACTTCATAAAACAGCGACTTCAGTCGGTTAATGTACTAATCAAGACTGTACTTGTCCTCACGGTTATGGAAGAAAAAGGGAGAGAAGGGGAGAGTGGGGAAGGTTGCAGACACATCAAAGTGGACTAACATTTACAAAAATATAATGAGGCAGCAGAAAATTAAAATGGCTCGTTTGTTTTCAGACTCGCAATTGAATTTATGCAATCACTTATTCTGTGCTGTGCCGGTAAGCATTTGTAGTCTACAGCTTTAGGTAGAATTAAAACATCGATGCTACTCACAGTCAGAGGCAGATAAGTATCCCTGTGCCTCATCAAGCCTCCCTTCCCATCAGTAGCTTTCTGCCACGGCTGGCAACTGCTAGCTTCACCTTCCCGAGAGATGCATCGGGAGCTGTGGCGATTGCTTCAAGGCCTATGGCTTGCCTGGGCAGGCAGGTAACCCTGAGAAGCGGAAATGTTGACAACAAGTTAAAAAAATTAGACCAGTCACGATGCTACAACAGGAAGCAAAAAATGACACATGGTAGAACTCGCCCTAACAATGTGTGCGTGCATCCCATCACCCAGGACAGTGGAAACGCAGTCCTCGATGTTATAATGTAGGCACGGATGCACACACATGTGCACCCCTCTCTGGAAAATGACCACCACCTGGTGGGATCACCCAGGACCTTTTTGTGACCACTTTCCAACGGCAAACTGGAGAGCTGTGGAATTTCTACAAGGTTTGTTGGGATTTTCCGCTATCTCTAGTATCGGCAAATGCTTTGCCTCCAAGTGCTTCATATCCTCACAGCTGCTCCACATTCTCTGACAGTGTAAAGGGGCCTGACAGTGGGCAGGGACAGTCCCCTGTGAATCTCCCCCGGCTTAGGGGGAATTCCCCACTTTTGTGAGTGCTGGCCCTGTAAAGGCTGTCAGTGGGAGGCTGGTGAAAACCACGTGTTTTAGCCAGGCTCTTTTTGCCAGGGCCAGGAACCCGGACAGCTGAGCTGATGCTAAAGCAGTCCTGAAGCTGCTGGGACATGCACCACAGGACACACAAACCCCATCAAGCCTTTCCCCTTTGCCCCATTCCACGTGCAGGTGCAGAATTCATCGAGGATCAAACCCTAATTCTCCCAGCCCTGACGTGAGGAAATATGGTAGGTTGGGAAGCTGCCCACAGAAGACCCGTGAACGATACCCAAGGTTTGCGGCAGGGCCAAGTGCAGGCCCTCAAGACGTGGTTTCACAAGAGACCCTGCTCCAGAGACTCCAGCACCACTTCTCCAGAGGACAGGGCCAGGCTGTGACAATGCCGTCTTCCCACCTGGCACCAAGAAGGATTCCAACAGGAATTTTGAAACAACAGGCTCTGGTCCTCCAAACATTATGCGCAGAAGTAAAAAGAGAGCCAGAACACTGGTCGTGGGGCCTCCTCTCCGAAAGGTTTGTCCCGTTTCAGCCTCACTCAACAACTGGACAACCAGCTTTCCTTTTCCAAGTCAGCCATCAATTTTAGCTCCTATTAGAATGTGAAGTTAGTCTCCAAGATGCCAGCACACCCACACATATTTACCTTGGAAACATTTAACAGAGCAGAAAGATCAACAAGCTGCATATTTTTTAAATTGAGTAGCAAACAAGGGTTTGGCCTGACTGCACACTGCTTTGGGGGGAAAAAAAGAGGCCAGGGTTTTAAATAGCAATTTAAACCATGGGGAGGACCAGTTCCTATGCAAGTGAATCACACCAGGTATTCTTTTGGGGATGCGGGGCCGAGCGGCTATTTTGAAATGGCGGAGGTCTTTGAAAACCAGCTGCTGAACAAATGTAGGAGTCACCCTTGATGGCGATTTGCCTTCCGCGCTATTGCCGCACGGGAACCTGCTACAGGATTAACTCTTGCTGCACCCACCCAGTGATTTAAGAATGTGGCCGGCGATTCCTGTTCACATCGGTGGTTGCTAAACAAAGTCCGTTCTAAGGAGGAAAACAACTTGTCAATGATCTGTGCCGCATTCAGGTGCAGGTCCACGGAGCATCGAGCTTGCAGAGCCCTCTCCTCTTACCAAAAAAACAAACCTCTGCCAGGCTGGGAACGTACGTCTTGGCATCGGGCAGAGTTATGCCCTCCCAGACGGCAGACTGGCAGCGAGGTTGACGTGGCTATCGCAGGGGTAGTTTGGGAATGCCATCGGGGTAGCCTGGAGAAGCCATGTAGTTGTACATCTACTTGCCCTGCTCTTCCCGGCTTCTGCGGCAAATCTGGAAGAAGCGCTCATGCCGCAGACCCCTGCGGCTCATCCTCCCGCAGCCTCCTACGGCTCTGCCAGCCCTCACACACAGGATACACAACAGGCATTAACATGCGCCATTGTGCTTAAAATCGGACCAGACAAGGTAATGAAATAACGACCGATCATATAGCTCATCACAACCCTTCCTACCAGCCCTGCAAGAATAAATGATACCTCTGCAAACCAAGCCAATTTGAGCGTACTCCACCGCACTAGGTACGGTAATTTATACTCGGTGCAAAAATCACCACGCCTTTTTGACTCGGAATTGCCTGCCCCAAAGCCAGGCAGAACTTGAGGAAGCAGCGTTAACACAACAGCCTTATGAGACGTGCTAATTATTGGGGCGCCATTTTCTTATGTGGCCGTGACTCATCAGGATGTTCATGCTGCTACGCAGTTTGCCCTACGCTTTAGTGCTACACTTGAGAGCCCTGGGGTGGAAAAGCAAGTCCTCTGAATGGCACAGACAGCAGGGAAAGAGGCTTTCGTTAAGGCAACGCAAGGTGCTGTAACTAGCAGGGATGAGATGAAATTAAGCCAAGGGACATTTTGGCTGTTAAGGAGAAGTGCTCAACATTTGGCTCTAGTAGACTGTGAAAAAGCTTCCCAAGAAAGGTGATAAAAGACTCATCGTACCTCAGCCATATAAAACTAGTCTGGACAACACGCTGGGGAACAGACTGTAACGAACCGCCCTCTGCCGAACTGGACGAAGCCTAACAAGCCTTTTGCATTTGCAAGCGTTTTTCAAAACGTGCCCTCCTGCAACGAAGCGCTGAACGCAGGGGTAGCAAGCTGTTCTAACACGTTCGCTGCTGCGACTCTTTCTGCCACTGCAGGACCCCAAAAATTCCCACTGCCCTCGCTACCATTCTCTAGAGGTTGCCCAAGGGAAGTCGAGACCCGTCCTATGTCCACGAAGGGATGATGGCTTGTTACCAGCAAGTGACTTGACACAGAAGGGCTCTAGAAGGCAGACACTGTAATGCCCGCAAGAGGCTTCCTGTAATATAAGCTGCCCTTGACGCATGCTGCAGGACAATGAGCTGTCTGTGTTTTAATACGTCTTCAAATGTTTTCCCTATTGCTTTTTCACTAGTTCCTTCAACTGACAGTGTTGTCTGAAGGGGCTAACTCACGTGTCTGGGACCACAGCATCTTCTTGCCCTTCACTCAAACCATCATGGCCATTTGGGACTTCGACCTCAAGCTGTATAAATGGACAGGCTGCAAGAAGGCAGTCCGTCAGGATACCAGGACTTCCGCGTGTTTTGTCTGAGCCTGGGATGCCACGCACTCTCCCTCTCCAAATGCCGTCAGTCTCATGTGCCCCTGGCTCAATCGCAGCTCTGAAGTAAACACGGTTCATCAGCCCAAACACAGCCAGGGACTGTACACGGAAGAACCGCGTGCCCCATTTGTGGTGCATGGGAAAGAAGGTCTGGGTTTAACTAGGAAACAGTGTCTCCTCTGCGGAAAAATTATGGCCTGAATCATGCTGCGTTGGCTTGGTTTTTAGCAGACAAGCTACCACATATGCCTCCCCGCGGGTGAAGAGTCAGCACTGCCATCAGGATTAGCAGGCAGGTTCCTTTCCCTGGAAAAATTATGTGAAAACGAGAGTGCACATTAGATTGACAAGGACCAGAGCTCCTTGAAAACAGGCGAGAGTCGGGCAAATAAAAGCTCTGAGCAGATCCAGCACTCACCCCCGCCTGGCAGCACAACTCAGGGGATACGAAGGCCACCAAGCAGGGAGGACTGGCACGAAGAACGGACAAGGGTCACCCAACGCAGGGATGGATTTGGTTCCCTTCTCCTTCCCCCTGGCCCCAACACTTCCATGCCTGCATCTGAGAACGTGCTGCTGCCCACAGTCCAAAAAATGGGTGGCTTCCTGCTCCCGAAAGCAGCTCGTGCCCAAAAACTCAGGTCTGCATTTTTGGAGATGGGAGATTTGATTGGCACTGAGACCCCAAAGCTGGAGTTGGCCCATTGCAAAAGCAGAGGGCATCTGCACCACCCAGCTCTGAGCCCAAATGCCGGCCGTAATGGGGAAATTGGAACCGAGCGTTCGAGAACCTGATGCTGGGCAATGGCGAGGCGGGCGAATGACCTTGCAGGCGGCAGCCTGACATTGTGCCCGTGAAGAAGGATCCTTCCCTGCCACAGACGGGCAGAGCCAGTCCAAGGTACGAGCCCTCTGCATGCATTGCATAAATCCAACTGGCACCTCTTCATGCCAGGAAAAATCTCTCGCACGGCAACGCAATGATCCCACCCCGCAAAATATGTGGGGGGCAGGGGGAGGACGAGCACCCTGGACCGCGCAACAAGGGCGTCTCGGCAACTCACGACAGCCATTTTGTACAAGAACGCTGCGACGAGATGCATTTTGCGTGCGTCTCCATCCGCAGGCATCTGCTGGAGCTGATGCTTAGCTGCTGCGGCATGCGGCCCCGTCACGGGGACCGAAGACTGGCAATCCCCGGCCACACCCAGGCAAAAAAACATCTTGCGCAGGGTTAAAACAATTGCAGGGCAGGGGCTGGCTTCCCTGGATGGGCTTGGAGGCCATTTCTGGTGGGGTGGGAAAAGGAAACAAACTGTGGAGGAGTTGACCGTAACACTGGATTTTCCCGAGCGAGAAAAGAGAAGCATTTGCTCAAAGCCTGTAACCTCCTCACAGCATCGGCGACACTCCTGACACAGAGCACTGTATTTATATGACATGGAAATTAACAGCAGCAGCAGTGCTGCAGGCTCCGACGCTCCTCGGCAAGCAGCAAAATGGCTAGGGGTGCTGTCGTGTTCGCCTGAATCCCTGCTCTGCTCTCGGTCGGTGGAACGGGCAGGTGCCGATACCCCTGCTGCTTCGCTCACACATGCACACTTTACCACCGACAGCGAGTGTGCGTCTCATTCCAGCCCCTGCCCTCCCCATCCCTCTCCACAAAGCCCAGGCAACAGCCTCCGACAAAACGGACTGCGTCACAGATGTAACACGGCTGATGTTGGCAGAGCGAGCGCAGCAAGAGATCATGGCTGCCTCTGCTCAGACAGCCCCACTCCGGTGCGAAGGGATAAAACCAAGGTAATGCTCTCAAGCACGTACCACCGGCTGGTGCAAAGACTGAACTTGCTTTTCCCCACTTGCATGGTCCTTGCACACTTAAATCACCTCAGGAAATCTGCGTGGGTTGTGCCTCAAGTACTCAACTCAGCGATGAATAAGCCTCCTAGCGCCGCACTAAGGCAGCTATGTGCAAGAAGACCCTCTTTAAAGGGGAGAAAGCTGAACCATCGAAAGATGAAGCCAAGTAACCAAGGCTTCGCAAGCAAGCAAGCAGCAGAGTAAGGAATAAAACCCAGACCTCTCGGCTCTTGTTCAGTGTCTTAACCACCAGGCCACGTGAACCGGTTGTGTGTGCCCCTAGCACACGAATAGGAGCTCCTGCTCACGCAGGAACCCAACAAGTCCATTTCCCCCATCGCCCCTACGGCAAAGCACCACGTCTCTTGCACGCCATCCTGCAAGATTTCTCTCTTAGAAATCCTGGGATTTCTTTCTTACAAAGAACTGAATTCCCACACGGGGAGGGCTGGAGAACGTAGCTACCATTCGAGGTTACAATCAGACAAAAAAAGAACTCGGTCACGGACGCAAACCTCTGGGGCCAGCAGGCGACAAGGAACCCAACGTGAGCGTGCCGATCCGTGTCCGCTCGGGGTGCTTTGAAAGGACACCTGCTCTTTTCTGCACTGATGGTTTGCCAGCCCCATCTCCTTCCACGAACCCCTCTGCCGCAGCGAGCCCCGAACGCGCGGCAAGCGAATAAAGCCCCCCGACCCTGCCGGTGAGAGGTGGTGAACGCGAGGGGCACCTGGACGGACCGCATTCAGCAGAAGAGATGCAACTCACCGCGCTCCCGAGCAGCTGAGCGTCGGCTCTCGGTCCGGCTGCCGGCTCTGCGTGGGTCTCTCTGCTGCTGGCTTATCGGCGTGTAAGCGCAGTTACGCAGCACTGCCGGCAGACGTGCGTGTGCGTCCATCGGCCTCGCTGCAGGGACTGCCGTTGCGGTTGCCGTTCCTCCTCCTCTGCGGATCTAGCACCGCAGGAAGCGCGGAAGCTCTGCAGGAGTCAGCTCCACGGGCGAGGGCCGAGTGACTCAGGAGGGTCGGGGACACCTGCAAGGGGGATTCTCGATGCGTGGTGGAGCTCGGCGGGCAAGGGAGGCAGGAAAAGGTGCGAGGAGGGACAAGGAGGCGTTTTTCACCCCTCCGGAGAGCACCTGCACACGCTCCACCCTTGGATCTCCCTTTGGGAAATGGCTTCCTCCCTTCTGCTTTCCTGCCCCAGGGCTTCGAGCAGCCCTATACAGCCTGATGGAATCGGGTCTGGCACTGGGTGCCCGTGGGAATACGACGCGAATCTCGGGACACGCTTTTCAGAGACAAACGGCCATTAAAAGCGAGCCAGGCCGAGAACACGCCGCATTCGCTCTGCTTATAACCAGGACAGTTGTTGCTAAATGACCCTACTTGACGCTCGAGCTCCCGGCAAATGAGTAATACCTGAACGGCGTCCGCCCCCTTATCCTTGAACTTGCTGGAGCCTCTACGTGACTGGGGGCTCGGGGCAGAAAGCTCTGTCCTTGCTGCGCGAGAGCGCGAGGCGCTGCACGATCCGGGGACTTCTCGAGCCGGGGAGCTGAGCAGCATCTGCCAAACACCTGGGCGGACCCAACCCCTTCCCCGCGGAGCACTCTGGGAAGGAGGAGGGCAGGGAAATGGGTACAAAACATGGCCTCTTGTCTGGCCCGGACTCATGCTCATCCTCCATCTCCAGGCCTTGCCAGATCTGGGCTGTTTGTCCTCCTCGGTCTCCCCGGTCCCTGCCCAGCCCCATGGGCTGAACTCCTCCCTCCAGCCCCACGCTCTAATTGTATTTATTTTCTAAATTCCGATTCAGCCCTCGCTCGCTTCCCTGCAGTTTTATTCTGACGTAGTCTACGGCAGAGTTGAGGCCGCAGTCGCCCTCCTATTCCCGCTCTGTATTTATACAGGCACGGCCTCTGCCCGGGACACTCGAGCCGGCTAGCAGATCCTCTCTGCCGCACGGGTACCGGTGCTCAGCAATAAGACCGCGCACCCTTATAAGGAAGAGACGCTCACAAATACACGACTTTCCCCTTCCCTGCGGGCTGTAATGCTGACGCGTCTTTGCGGCTTGTTTTGCAAGAGAAGGAAACTCACCTGTCACCGACGCCATTCGCACGCCGGGTGATTTATTTGCACCCACCACGACCTGCGCAGGCCACCCCAGGGAACGGGCTGCGTTTCTCTTTTGCTTTCAGCAAAGTGACGTCGTGCCAAAGGCAGAGAGATCTTTCCAAACGCCGGGCTTTGAAAGAGCAGAAAGAAAACCCAGCTGAGACTGTAGTCGCAGAGCAGTTCCCCGCACTTTGAAGCAAGCGAAATCGACATTTAGATTTGACACCCTGTCCCTGGCCAATCCTGGAGAGGTTTTCACCTGCCATCACCCCTTCCTCCAATAGGATCGAGTGTTTAGACTCAGAGCCCACCCCAGCCAATGGTGTGCAAGCTCAGCCACTTAGTTAATGATGCAGCAGTACAGGGAAGACTATCACATGTGAGCTGGAAGGCTGCCAACATGGAGACACGGAGAGAGCAAGGTAAACAACTTCCCAACGCCAAAATGATGACATTTAATCCCTCCACGCTAGCTTCCCTTCTCAACTCATCCTTAACCCCTCTCAGCTGCTCTGCAAGCCTCCGAAAGGCACCGCGTACCTGTCCCTCCCCCCCCCCACCCCCGATGCTTCTTAAAACTGGACGACAATGATCACTGCGTCACCATTTCCCACTTTCTGAACTGCGCAGCGACAAACCTCCGGGCTCTGAAACGCGGGGCGCGACGCGCCAGCCCTTCACCCAGAGGTGGGAGGGAAAGAAAAAAAACCAGATCGAATCAACTCTTCCCCCCTTCTCCCCCAGTAAATGCCCATGCATTGCACAGCAGCCTCTGCGAAGTTGTCGTCTCCCCCCCACCACGACCACGACCACGACCACGACCACGACCCTCCTCTGCATCGCAGCCATGCCGGCAAGAGCGACATTAGTACAACCTGTGCAGTAGTCCCATTGAGAAAACAGCTCTGACGCAGAACCCAGCAGTGACATCCAGCCAAAATATTCATGCAACCCACACCGGGTTTTAAACTTAGGCAGCCTCCAAGGGGGGGTCGGGAGGGGGGGAAGGAGGGGGACCTGCAAATAAATAAGTCAATAAAGAGCAATCCGGCACGGCGCGAGCCCCATCCGGATGAAAAGGTACGTACGTGGGGAAGATGGACCCCGAGCCGAGGAGCTCTGCCCCTTCAACATCTGCGCAGTCCTCACCCTCTGCTCGCTCGCTGTGCAGCACCGCAGAAGAGAACGTTCCAGAATTTTCCTCCCGTTAACCCTTCTCGCGTCTGCCCACCCTCCCTCCCCGCGGGATTAAGTGCGTCGTGTCTCCGGCATCGTCAATGGGCGAACCCCTCCGGTATCGATTCAGACCGAATGTATTCTTGCAAGACGTCGCCGGACGGTGCCGGGAGCCCCGGTCCCTGATGGTGTTAGGACTTCTGTTTCTGGATCCCTCTCTCTCTTTTGCTGTCTCTCTCTCTCTCTTCTCTTGCTGCAGCAGGGCTGTTGCTAGTAGACCTATCGACAGAGCTGGCTCTCTCTCTCTCCGAGCTCTGTGACGCAGCTCAAAATTCTCCAGGCTGCTCCTGGTGTTATAGCAGCGCAATTGCAGCTCTTCTAGAAGAGAGTCGGTGCCCACAGTGCCAGGCTGAGAAGGAAAGTCACTGCTGGACTCTGCACCTTTCGTCCCCTTCGCTCCGTTCCTCACCTCCGCGGCTCTGCCCCGCTTCCAAGCCTCGTCGCACGCTTGCATCGTTCCCCCTGCTGCTTACTCACGCCGGCTCGGTTCGCTCCTTTAGGGTCGGTCGTCGGCAGCACACATCTTGAGCAAGTGCAGCTGAAACCACGTCCGACTTTGTGGTGGTTTTTTGTTTTTGAAAAGCAAAGCAAATCGTCTCCCAGGCCTGAAAGAAAAAGAAGAACATGCGTGCCAACAGGATGTTAATGCATCGTGTTAACTCTTTCAGCAACGTGCTGGATTTTTCGGAAGCCGCGTACGCAGGCCCGGAGCCTGCCAAGGCTCATGGACGTGCTCAACTTGAAGCACAATTGGGCCTCACACAAGCCATGCTTGAGGCCAGCTGTGAGCATTTGCAAACCAGAGATGTAACACGACACCCCAGACAGCTCATCAATGGCAATCAACCCTCGGCCCTCCAGATCTGAAAGCCGGATCCTCTCCTGCCACGGCTGCAGGATCTGTTTGCATTGGCCTGTAGGCAACGCGACTCCCCGCGCAAGGCAGCGCACTCCCCAAGCAGGCCCGAGAGCGACACCCCATGCAAAGCAGGTTGCTGTAAATACCAGAAAGCAATAGGCTCCCCTCCTACTCCATCCATCCAGATGTTAAGATACAAGGAGAAGATACAGCTTCTGCCCGGCCGGGGGATTTTGAGACTCAGAATAGCATTGCTTGGTTCACTGATAATATTAATTGCAGGCCAGGAAGTCTTACAAACAGGTAAATCCTTTCACCTAGGTTAGCCAAGCAAAATGTTGCAGAGGGGAACAGCTCCTCAGGTTAACTTCAGTGTGACGTAACCAACTTGACTGCTGGGCAAGGGAAGGTATCAAATTATTCATCCCAGAGAATGGGAAACCTAGGAGGAGCAAAGGTAGGGGAAGACGCCCGCGAAAAACCACCAGGCGTGTAAGAATTTCTATGTCAGCTTGTGTCGGCACGAGAGAAAGTCTGCAAGGGAAAGAAAGCAGTACGGGAGACCACAACAAAAGACGCACACTTGCCATTTCAGTTCTGGATGTCGCTGTCGGCTGCGGGCCCTTGAGTTTTTCAGCGCCGCCAAAGCTGAAATAACCAATCTTTCTTTTCCCCTTGCAGAGCCTAAGCTATTTTGGGATTTCCCTGTACTACACTGAAAGTGACACCTGTTACACATATAGACGTGAGCAAGATCAATCACAAGCTCCCAACTTCTCAAATAAAACGCTGCAAAACAAAAAATGCAAGTCACCGAGGCTGTTTGTCTGGGCAGAAGAGTTAGCTTGGGGGAAGGACACTGGCCTTTCCAAGCCAAACAGAAAACATGCAGTGCCTGGTGCAAAGGAAAGCAGAGCACCCAGATCTTTATACCGACCAAAACAGACTACACTGAAACGTGGGTGCCCACGTAGACAGCGGCAAGGACTGAACCCACAACCTTTGTCCTCACAGCAACGGGCCCTAGCTAGCCAAACCAGTCTGGGTATAAGACAAAGCTGTGGTATAATAGGTACTTGAAGCAGAGGCTCAGGAAAGCCAGAGCCTCATAGACTAACCCAGGGCTGCACAGCTGAAAGCAAGGAGCAGCGTGTGGCTGGGCCCAGCAGAAGCAGCGCGACGGGCTGATGAGAGCCCGAGGCTAGATTTCACCATTTTGCACATTAGCATCCACGTTCCTGGCTACTTTCATCGCACCCGGGTTTCCAGGGAGGAAGGGGGTATTTCTGTATATACAAGTCAGCAAAACAAAACAGAAGCCAGGACCCCCTGCTAGCCAACCACCCACCTAGCCGTTAATCGGCCGGCACGCTCCCCGTAGGCCCCAGGGGACGTGTCTGCGAAGTAATTTATCAGTGACTGCGTATGGCGAGCATAGGTTCGCACGGTTTATATGCTAATCAATCACAAAAGTTTGTTGCATCTTCATCTCTCACCCTGCCACTCTCTTCTCATTTTTCCCCCCCTCAGGCCACGTGGTCTCACCAGCCGTTGACTTTTTCGTAACTCTGTATTTCACGCGCCAGCTCTCACGGTCCTCAGATAGTGCCTCCGCCACGTGAAAGCAGCACTGCGGGTGATGCAAGAACCTCAAGGAGCCTCCATCACAGACGGAGAGAAACCCTTCATCTGCCTATCAGCTAGCATGTCGCCCTGGGGCTACTGGAGATGACTGCACCGGATTTTCATCCTGGCTAGCAGAGCCTTGCCTTGCGTTACAGCTTAAACACTATCAGCCCCACCTTCCTCTAGAGTACAGGAGACTGCAGTTGTTAAAAATTAGGGCATGTCCATGTTTATCTAAAAGCCCTAGATCAAATAACCAAAGGCCTGTGGAGTGCCAGACAAGCTCCTGCTGGAGAATAAATGGGGAGGTGGAGTTGTTAAATCTGCATAACCTCTTGACCTCACCCTCCACATAAATGACGCGGCAACATGTCATCTTGGGAAACAGATGGTTGTAAAGGGAACCAGACAAAGATCAAGAGCATGGTCAAAAAAACAACGCAACTTATATAAGTGCTTAGTACTGATTCCATCTGCCTACAGCCAACCTTTCCGACAGCACGCTGTAAAACATGGCCCTGTAGTCTGCAGAGTGCTGTGCAAACATTCATACTATTTCGAAATGTGTCATTTTAAAGGCATTGCCTGACTGTATCAGAACAGGTGGCCATCTAGTCCATCCTCCTATTTCGGCTACAGCCGTGTTTAAGGGAGATGCAAGAGTTGAGCTGGGCAGCAAAGTGGTTTTCCATCCCATGAAGCTTTTTAGATTGAAAAAAATTGTTTCCCAGCCCAAAGCATCAAAACCACAGTAAAAAAAAAAAAAAAAAAATCACAACAATTTTAATCAACTAGCTAAAACAATCTAAAGCCAGGGCAATTAAAATACTATTACAAGAATGTTGCAATGCTTCATTTTTGTGTTTATGGTTTTTTTATAACATTTGTAAATATAAAGTTACAGTTTTTAAAAACAAAAATCATTTTGCTTGGAAAACGGGAAGTGTACCTTTTGAAGATTTTGAAACAAAACATTTGGGAACAACTTCTCCCCAAGTGTTTGCACAACAGAAATCTCATCAAAACCAACCCTTTGCCACCATCAATTCTGCAGTTTTCCAACCAAAATATGCTTGGAAGCAAAATGTTCAGCCAGGTCTATGTAAGGAATGCTCTAGTGGGCAATAATGGATTACCCTGATTTTTGTAGATTTTTAAAAATTGGGATGTTCTCATTATCCACATAAATATTCAATCTTTAAAACCCTTGCAAAGATCTTGGTCTCCATCCAGGATGATGGTTTGTGCAGTATTCCTTATGCCAATTCCAAGTACAGAGGCAACATGAGTTAGCAATTCTAAAGCAACTAGCAAGTCTTTACGGGGCAGCTTCTGAGGACGGCATTAACCCAGTTTTTTGGATGGGGGAACCGAGAGAGGAGCAAAGAAATGCATGCGAGGCCTCAGGACAAGTCAGTACCAGAACTGGGATTCAAATACGGGCATTCCTGACTCCCAGACTTGCACTCGAGCGGAGCTTGCTGCTTTGTTACCACCCTTAACGTGCACCAAACCCTCAGTCAGCGAAAAGAAAACGAGTTTTGTTCACTTGAAACAGATGCTGCCAGAGCATTGTGGCTTTTAAAGGAAATAGAAAGGAAATTATTTAAAGGGGGTTTTTTTAAACATAAGTAGGAACTTAACTTTTCAAATCTTTTTTAGATTTTATCACACATACCACATGCACATGTGTACATACACACATACACATGCATGCACGCAGGCTCAGTGTTTTAGGATGCTGTAGCGATGACCACAGAAACATGGAGATGGCCAGGAAGCTGGAAACTTGCTATTCCAAGATACAAGTCAACGTTAATTTCTGCACATAATGTGGCCTGTAAGGAAACATTTTAAATGGTCAACCTTGTGTTGTATTTCATTCCAGGGGTTAGCTTAATCTCTCCTAAGGAAAAAAAGTTACCTGCATCTCATCAGAGTTGGGTCTGGACTAACCGTGGCAAGTTCATTTTACCAAAACTAGTTTGATCAAGACATGACAGGGAACCTGGCTTCTGTAATACTTCCGGATCCTCCTGGATTTGGGTAGGGTAAAAGCATAAGCAACACTCATTCCTCTAACATGTCCACCCCAAGGCACATACATTCTTCTCTGCCGTGGGCACAGCATTTTTCTTGCCTTTGCTCCTGGCCCTGGCTAGCACCAGGAACAGCAGATGCATACGCAAACATTCAGAAAAGCTGAAACTTGCCAAGACTATTGAAGGCCTTGAGTCTGTGCACCTACTTGTACGTGCACAACCAACCGCAACCACAAAACTGACCGCTCCCAGGCGCCGCTCCCACACGTACACTGCAAAAGCGTGCAGACTGAATTCCTCTGCTTCACAGAGACCGGCTGGGGCTCCCAGGTGAAGAGGCTATAGAGACTTTACATCTGGAGGTTGGGAGGGCACTTCTCACTGATAACCAAACTGATGGCACAAGCCCATGCCTGCTGGGCAGCTGCAGGCACACAAAGTGCCCTTACACCCAGGTATGCAATCTCGGTCCACTGCACAAAAAGAAAAGCAGGACCTGAAACAAGCCCAGAGGTGAAACCGTGGCCCTAGCCTGGAGAAAAAGCTGTCCTACGATTTATCCCAGTGAGCCTGAGCAACATCCAGCAGCAGGCAGCAATCCATGTCTCCTACCCAGCCAGAAGGCCATAGTCACGTGCAGGCCGAAAGGGAACCGCACATCTCCCAGGCTGCAGCCCCGTCCAGCAGCGCTCGGCTACGCCGGCCGATTCCACCCCACATCTTGCAGGGTTCATAGCAACGGTATTAGAAAAAGGAGCCTTGTTAAGAGGTTGGCACGTGTGGCAGTACAACACCCAGAACCACCTGCCACGCCGGGGGAAAGCAAAAGGAAGCAGCCCACCTCCATGAGCAGGAACTTCCAAACCTAAGGAGCCAATGGTGTTTAAGGGGCCATAATTATTTCAGCTATTAGCTGCTAAGAATAGAGCCAGTGGGGGTGGTCTGCACAGCTGAGGTGCCCTGACAGCACAGTTGGAGGTAGCAGGCATTGTGGTGGAAGCATGGAAATAGCCGTTCTCTGCGCTCGGTGCTTTGCAGCATCATGAGTCACTGAAATGAATAAGGGGGAAAGATACAGTCCCTACGCACGAGGCGGCCTACAGCACTGGAGCGTGCTTGGTGCTCGAGGGCCAGCAAGGTAATCAACAGGTTGCATGTCGCTGTAACGTATACCCATCTCTTATGTTTCAGGGTGTGACATGCTTAGAGCCTTTTCATGGGCACGGCAAATTTTGGCATCTTGAATATTAGATGACACAATAAAGCTGACCCTTCAAGTACAAAAAGCCTTCTAGGCTCAGTTTTAGGAAGTGTGGCATATGCAACAAACCCAAGTGAAGCCATCAGCTCCTCATCAGATAACGGCTAACCTGGTCTAGGCAAGCTTTAAGCCAGTCTATCCTTGTGTATTCCTATAGGAGTCGGGATGCCCGTCTTACTGGGGAGATGGAAGAAATCATTAAAAAACCATTATTTAATAAACCTATACTTTATAGAGAAGGAAAAATGCCGGCCTCCTTGATGCCACTGCAGACACAGCAGGTCATGCTAGACAGATTTAAGCAACATCTCAACTGGGGCACGGACAGGGCACCAGACGGCTTCCTGATACACTAAAAATAGATTAATTCCAATTACAGCTACACTTCTGCTTTTTCAGGGTTTCCGGTTTCACATGCTTAGACAAAAGCCTCTGAATGGATAGGGTGGGATTATCACCCATTGTGGTAGAAGCAAGGCAGGGTTTCTGCAGACAGCTTCATTGCATAATTCCAAAAAAAATGTAGTCCTTTGGCTGAGCTGATAAAATGATGATACTTGGTTCCCCTGTGTTACGCATTTCTAGCACCAAAAGGCATCCTGATGCAATTAAAACTCATCCTTTACCAGCATTAGTATGAAAGAAGGTACAAAAACTCCACTGGAAAGCAAGGATTCAGACAACAACTGTCTTTTGTTGGTTAGTCCTTAGACAATCACCATCTTCCTATAGGCTTTTTGAACCACCCTAAAAACTTTAGAATTCTGTAGTGGAGTCCTAATTCTCTACCACAGCACGGGTCAGAAAGTCTACAGAAGGATTATTTCCTCAATTCAGTTGTATAGGACTTGAACGTAGCTTCTTGCAAATCCCTTTTCATTCTCATTGATTTCTAGAGAACGTTTGTGAAACGCTCCAATTTATGATTTAATGCAGGACTTTTTATGTTATAACAATATGCAAAAATATCCACATTTAAACTCAAACCTTTCAAAACTGACTGCTTCATTTATCATGTGAAACTTTGTAAGCTTGTGTAAATATTCTCCCCTCCTCCTTGTCCCCGCCTTGAAATATGTCTATCAAGTAACACGGTTTAAATTTTTAGCTGGTTGATGCATTAGTTCATACCCCCAAATTATCAGACTATCAGTACATTCATTTTTTTTTCCTGTCCCAAGGTAATGCCTACCTAGGGTTTAGGCCTAGAACAAACCGGCTATAGAAACACAGCTCGGTAACTCAATGGCACCATCAAATAACTTGTGGACTCTTGAGACCAAGACATCTTTCTTGCTTTAGACAGTCCTCTACCACTATCTTAGATTAGTTTCACTGAGGTGCAAACGCCCTATGGCTGCTTTCAACCGACACCTCTGTCTAAGCATTGCTCATCCCTGTACAGATACTAAAAAAAAAAGTCTCTGAAAATATTTGAGAAATAGTCACCGCAGAAGGAGACATCTCAAATGTTGCAGCAGGGCCAACACGCCTGGCAGTCTGAACTCCTTTGTGGTAGACGTTGTAGAGAACAAAGTAAGAGGCATTCCCTGACCCAGACAGCTTGGAGGTAACTTACACATTTACGTTCCTACACACTGGAGCCAGTCAAAGGAAAGGAACCATATTTCTGCAAAACCAATTTCTGTTGTATTCTTGCTGAAGAAAATCCAAATCTGGCAAACATTTCAAGCTCCTCCAGTATCAACACAAGGATACCTCCCAGTGGCGGTGTCTACACGAGATGCTTTACCGCGCGGTAGACTAATCGCCTTTGCAGCATCACTGTCTACATGTATAGGCGCTTACTGCACAGTAAATTAGTCTACTGCACAGTAAAGCCAACTAGCATTAACTGCATGTGTAGACGCGCCTAGTGATACCAACACTGTGGACCTCTTCATTGTCCCTGATCCCTGCTCATTCCTCAGTTCAGAACAGACTCAGTGCTGCCAGGTGTTCTCTGTCCCTTGTATCCGCCCGGTCTCTCACCTCACGTTAAACTTTGATGGTAAATTGTTTTACACGAGGACGCTCTTCTGATGATGTGGTTGCTCAGGGCTTCACACGACGCACCTCAAATCTAGACTGGAGCCTCTTGGGCTCCTATAAAGTCATTATAACTACTGATTTGAAAGGATTTTCTTATTAAGGGAGATGCCTCTTCCATTCAGATGCTTCGAAATATCCCCCCCCAAATTTTTTCTTTTTCTCTCTGAACCAAATGAATTCTTCCTCCAGCCTTTTTAAAACAAAAGCAGGTCACTAAAATGCAGCTCCTGGATTTCAGCAGGTGGTAAACCCAAGACTGAAAACACTGTACTTGGATGGCATCTTTCACCTGAGGATCTCAACGCCGATGTCCAAGCAGATGTCATATCTAACAAGGGGCACACCGAGCCCTTAAGCTAAGACTCAGAACTATAGTTTTCCTTAAAAAACAAGGGTTTTTTGCAAGATCTGGCCAGTGTTCTAGATCAGAAATGCACTTAAATTTGGGTTGATCTTTTTTTTGCTTTCAGGAATTCAACAGCAAATTTTAAGCAAAATATTTGCCTTGTCTATATTTTGCCAGTGTTGATGGGTTGTTTAGTCACGTGGCATTTTTTTCCCATTCCTTTTCCAAAAGGAAAACTTCTGGTTTGAAGAATTTCCCTAGGAAATTCAGAAAACCACTTGCACCACCCCAGACACACACCACACGCTGCAAACAAAACCGCTTGGGGAATTGCCAGTATTCCTGCCAAATGTTTTTCTGTTTTGGAAAACCTGCTTTTTATCAAACTGTCCATGACTCAGCATCTCTCTGTCCCTTTTCTGGGAACACAGAGCTACAGACCAGATTTTGCCCTGCTGGGAAGCTAGCATCCAGGCCCTGGACAGACTGGGCTAGCAGCCTCCAAACCGGTATCCAAAGTGTCAGTCTGCTAATGGAAAACAAGCAGTGCAAGAGGGGGGCGCTGCCCCATTTAGGAGGATCATTTCTGCACAGTGTAACAGCAGCTGCAAATAGCAAAGGAGTTTCTTTGCATTTAAGAATATACAACAATCGCGCCATAATTTTTTGTTAAATATGGCCAGCAGGGCAATGGTAGGAACATTATTTCATTTGTCCTGCGACGTCTAGGAACACAAGCCACTGCAGCTGGCTGGTGGTGATTGTCTCTCTCATTCTTCCCAGGAACAGGTAGCTGCAAGAGGGTCTCTCACACAGAGGCATCTCAAGAACTGGGCAAGCTGCTGAGCTTTTCGTACAGGTTTACTAGGTGCACATCTCCAACGGCGTCGCTATCAGTAACTGCCGTTGTCATTCGCCGCTGGCTTCCAGGAGCCCAAGGACCAGGCTCCATGGCAAAATCAGCGGGGCTAATACTTCTCCAGGCCTCATGCTCGTTGCTCACACGCTCGGTGCCCTGATGTTGCACAACTGTGCAAGTACGTGGAGACCATGTTCTTAAAAAACAGGCACGCGTTTGATCTGGAGCCTCCCTCCTTAAGCTTGGAGGAAAAGATCCCCAAAACAAAACGTGAAAGGCTGCACGAGGAATTGAGATTTTGGGCACATCAGTAATCAGAGGCAGGATCTGCCCGCTGTTATCCCTTTCCGCTGACCCCAATTGCACGCTTCAGGCTGTGGCGCGCAGCGATTCCTAGCGAGCGAGTTTTAAGGAAGTTAACCTACAAACCAAGGGCTGGGTGGGGACCCAGGGATTTATGGTGGCAACCGCTCCGGTTACTGTTGCCTCAGGTGTGCGTAAAATGACGCAAGACATAGCGCTTCGTGCGACACTGGCCTGAGCTAACCTGCAGCCCTAGTTTCGATATGTAACCATGGCAACCTGAATTATCAGATGGAGGTGCACATTTAACCCCGTCGCCATTGCACCCGGTCCGTCACCGCCGCACGCAGAATCCCGCTGCCGAGCCGTCCCCGACGTGCCCGCCTGAGCGCCACGCGGCTGCACGCAGACGGGCGCGACTGCGGCATCCTCACTGCTCCTCTAAATTAAGGAAAGGCGGAGTGGGAGGTGGGGGGGAGGAAGAGGAAGAAACAAGAATGCCATAGCAGTTCATACACAATGCTGGCTCTCAGCAATATGATTAGTTACTTGGCAACCAGAGAAAGGTGTGTCAGAGCAGACGGGACACAAATACAGGCATGCCGGCGTCAGCAACAGTTACAAAATGGATGAGGAGAAGGTCACAATTCCCGCGGCTCATCCAGTGGAGCAGTTTCGGGGAAAAAACAAGCCGGGGGTTTCACTGCAAAGCAGGCTCCCGCGCAGCACTGCTGAACGGTCGGTGCACGAGACCGCATCGTATCCAGCAATTCATGCAAAAATATTGCATCTGGTAAGTCAGGACATGGCGTGTGTCCTGACCCCCAACCTAGGTGGAGGCTTCCTTGGATGCAGAGGAAAGAGGATCAGATACCAAGCTGACGAACACGGCGCAAATGCCTGGACTGATTACATTGGTTTGATGGAATTCACGATCGGCAGAGATTGCACGGGCACGGCCAGATCAATGAGCCTATCCGCTCCGATTGCATAACCGGCCAAAACCCTTCGAAAATGCAAAAGCGGAAGGAAACATTAAGCGCTGTAAAGAGAGATGGAGATTTTTTTTGTTTAAATTATTTAAGATATTACTAGTTATGTAGGTTTAAAAATATATATATATTATGAAGGATCTTTAAACCCACAGCGTCCCCTACTAAAACTGGGAATATAATTTTCACATAAAAGCCCACTGCGCCCCACGCTAAAATCGGGATTGTAATTTTTACGTTGTGACGAACTAAGATTTCAACTGCATTTCATTATAAACGGGGCTCTCCTGTACACATCAACTTGAAAAAAGTACAAGGAAAAGACAGGTATTGGGAGGATAGGCATGCAAAGGCTGGTATGAACAAACTACCAAGCATAACAACAGCGAACAGAGCTGGGGTTGTGAGGCAAAGGAAGACCAGGGCTGACGTGGATTTTTAATGGCTGGCAGGCAGCTCATGGAAGCAAAATGTGTGGAAATGGTGCCTTTGAAAAGGCCACCCCGTGTCGCTGCCAAGAGGACAAAGTCCCCAACGAGTTCAAGTCCTTCTGGAGTCGCAATGAAAACCAGGGGCGCTAAAGCCAGCGCTCAGCCATGGGAGAGCAAAGTCTCCTGCTTGCAAAATGTGGAAGAATAAATGGGATAACATCCCAGAGGGCCTGAACGCAGCTCGCAGCTGTGAAGCCAGGCACGCAGATCCCACCGCAGGAGCAACTATAATAAACTCCTTGCTCGGTGCCAGCAATGTGACTGCCTAACTATGCTGTTAGTTTTCCTTGCCATTACTGGGAACAATGTTGCTTGTAGCCTTTGCAGTGATGAAAGGGTTCAAATGCAAATATCACTGCTGGGGCAGGCATTGCATTGTTACCGAAAAGTGAGCTGAAAAGCCCAGAGTGACAGGGGTTGGTCCCAAAGCCTCCGGGGGCCTTAACCGTTGCCTTTCAGAAAATTAGTCACTGACCTAACACTTCTAATCGCAGCGTGACCCAGACGGCTCCCGGGACAGCTTTCATCCGGGCCACAGCAAAACCCTTCATTCACGAGCAAACCCTGTGCCTTTCTGAGACTAATTCTGCTGTAACCTGTGACCTGCCCTGGGGGATGTTGAGAGAGAGAGGGGGCGTGCGGTTTCCCTAAGGTCACGCAGCGAGCTGGCAGCAGGCTCCAAAACAAAAACCACACGTTCTGACTTTGAGTTTCCAACTTGGCCAGCCCTTTGATTTCATGATGTTCCCCGTCGGGACACAATGAACCCCTTCTGCAGTCCCCTTCCCCTTTTTCAACAGGCTGTTGAAACACAGGTGACAATATAAAGCAGTAGATGCCCTTGCTTGAGTATAGCTGTCTGTCAGGGACCGGTGGAAGGGGCGATGCGGGGTGACTGGCTGCATTCGCTGGGCCTCCCAAGGATGCAGCAGAACTATTTACCTACTGAGCTCCATCCTGCTGCCCTTGCGGTTATCCTTGCTCTTTACCTTTCGGCTTCACGGACTTTGCAGCTTGCCACGGGACTGCAGATCCTGCCTGAAAACAAGCAAAACAACAAGAAAGAAGGAGCTGTAAAAAGGCAGAGCAGTAGAAACTCTCCCAGCTAAACTGACAACATCCCTCTCCCATCCCGCATAGCCTACGCCCTGACAAGGTGCAACAGCCAGCCATCTTAATGATCCTTATGCATTGCTCTGATGCCGGTTTCTAACAGAGCTGAACACCTTGGATACCAGGACCTCTAGTAGTGACTTTAGTTTTACTGACAAATGTGGGGTTTTTTGCATTCTGGATGGCTCAAATTGCGGTGTCTATATCTAGACACCTTTAAAGAGATGCGATTTTCATAGA
>JAGPOW010003356.1:8112443-8126024 GCA_030014935.1 Caiman crocodilus | reverse complement strand
AGCAAGCATCTTCCGAGCGCGGCACCGCGCTTCCTTCCTCCCACCACTCCCTCGGTGTGTTTGTTTCGGGAATGAAACGGGGCTGCGGAGGCTCTCGGCCCTGCCATTGGCTCAGCCAGAAACACCTCTGCAAGCCCATTTGCTGAGCAAAGAAAAGGCAGAGGGGGAGAAGAGCACAAGGGGGGAAAGGAGAGAGAGATGCCATGGCTAAAGAGTCCTAGATTCAGCCCAGGAACTGAACTTGCCCCTGGCATCCGCAGGGATGCAAAAGAGAAATATACCAGCCACACACCCCCCTCCAGGGAGGGCGTTGGGCACAGGCCTGCTGCGTTCCCGACAGGCCGGCGCGTTCCCGGACTAAGAAACTCCTGCCTTCGTTGCAGCCAACACAGCGAGGGCGTGCGGCCCACTTTGCAGGGGCAAGCGTCTTGAAACCGGTGTGAGCTTAAAGAGAAGATGCACTATAACGCCGGCAACAAGGGAGATGCATCACACGAGAAGCTGCTCTGGACCAGGGATTTAATGAAACTGCAACACTTACACCTTTGGACGCTTCCCCAAGGGAGCTAACGGCCCTTATATCCCCCTCTTCACAAGGGGGAGCCAAGATCTAAGGCTGTGAATTATTCTTTTATTTTAAATCTTGTCCAAGGTCCAAATTGGACTGGGCAAAGCCCACGAGACAAGCTCCAAAATTCGACTGAGCAGAGCTCAGTTGTGAAGTCTGCGTGGCTCTACCACCGGGCAAGTATCCTCCCTCCCGGGCCCATCGGGCTGGGGCTTCGGATACTGCCCCAAATCCAGGGAGGCATCCTGCGTGCAAGCCCCAGGCCCGGAGGCCTTGGGTTCAGACGCCTGCAGCGTCGCTTCATCTTAGCCAAAAAAAGGGCCAAGAAGTGCTGTGCTGCAGTCGGGAGGAGGGAATGCAGCATGTGTGGGCCCGCTCATGCTAGTTTTAGTCTCACGAGGTGGGGTACCAGCACCAGCCAAATCGTGGCAGTGTGGATTGCTGTTCGGCTAGCTGCCCGAATCAATGCCATAGTCCCAGGCCAGCTTGCACAGCCCGCGCTGGGCCTCTGCGGCGTCCCTGCTGTAGGGCCCTCGTTCTCTCCTACAGCCCGAAGGCTTACATCTCTGCAAATGCAGCGCAGGGTTTCCACAAAGCGAACGACTCAGTGCAGCACAGGCGTCCTACGAAGCAGCATGCATTCTGGGAGATGCACTCATCCCCGAAACATCGGGCTCCCAGACTACAACTCCCAGAGGCACACGGGCCCTTGTGGGAAACGCAGGTTCAGACTGAAACATTTGGGGCCAGGCCAAGAAACCTGCGCTGCACCGCTCTGCTGAGAGGGGCGAGGTAGCACATCTTCCCCAAGCAGCAAAGCGCACCTCTGGGCCTTTCCAAACCCAACCAGTCCGAACTTCTATCCTGCAAGCTGGGAGGACAACAAACACCGACTGGCTCAAGTTTCCCGGGGGACACGTGGCAAATTCTGCTCTGCTCCGATGCTGTGGTGTCTGTCTGATGGGTAAAGGGTGACACACTGAATTCACGGTTGCATCAAGCGTGCCGCATCAGGAGCGTTTTGTTCTGGGTCTGTCCCATGGACCTGAGTGTGGATAAAGCCCAAAGAGCTCCTTACGTCCCTCCATGCATAACATGCATCTACAACTCTCCCTCTGCCCTTGTACAGCTCTTATAGCACGTGTGGCCTGGATTACCAAAGCACCCCGTAGTCATTAATCAATCTAATCCGGGCACTGCCTTGCCAGGTAGAGAAGCATCCTCCCTGCTCTGCAGAGGATGAACTGAAGCACAAAGCAGATGAAGTGACTTTGGCCACAGTTGCACCAGGAACTGGTGGGCAAGCTGGGAAGAGTCCAGCTTACCTGTCCCGTGCTCTGGTCAGCCAAGCCGTCCTTCCACCTGCTTCATTTTCATCCAGGGGGCTGCCTATGGGGGGAGCAGTCGCTACGCACTAAATGTGCACGCAGCTGTGGCCACGCACAGTTCTGCAGCCACACGGCATGCGCCTCTATGCATACTGCCCACGCATTACTTATTTGCAGTGCTGCCGTGAACCCAAGGCAGAGGCACAAACACAGTGAAACCCAACTCCTGTGGGCTGTTGCAGGACAAGCCAGCGTCCAGGCGATGTGAGCGCACTGCTGCCGTGCTGAGACACGCCAGGTCACGTGTGCTGCCATGAGACACTGCCACCGTGCTGAGACATGCAACACGCTGGCTGCTAAACACAACGGGAGGGCACGTTGATGAAACCCTGCGCGTGTGTCAGTGAGGCAAAGCTTCTGCTGCTCGGGGTCTGGGCGTGAGCAGATGGGGCAGGGGTGCAGCGCACCCCAGAAAAGCACTGCCTCCTAACTTCCAAACGCACCCCAGTAAGATGAGCGATGGAGCCAGGCAGGGCAGGGCAGAGTGCCGCGTGGCCGCTTGGTGCTGAGCTCGCAAACACAAGTGCTGCAGAAGAGTGGGAGCCTGCCTCGCCCTCTGAGCAGTGATTTGCCCGCGTACAGGAGCAGGGAGCTCAGTGGAAATTTCCGAGGAGATTGCACGGGGCCTTGTGAGAGCGAATCCAACTCCCTGGGAAGAGGCAGCCTGGGATTCAGAGGCAGCAGCTTCTAGCTCTGTGCTGCATTGCCACAGAGGATCATCTCCAGGAAGGAGGTTCACAGCTAGTGCTGAGCCAAACATGCTGAGACCATTACAGCTGCCCTCCCTCCCAGTTCGATCTTCTCAGCTCCCCACTGCCGTCGGCCGTGACCACGGGGCACTTTCCTCACGCCCGGTGCTAAATCAGAACTGGCCCTGCCCACCCCGCCAAGCTGGACCGAGCGCTGGATTCCTTCCCTGCAGATAGACGCTGCGATAAATTTAGAAAGAGAGCTTTGTGTGGGTTACAGACAACAACACGAACTGCAGACTCCGGGGGGGGGAACAGAGTACAGCTCGGTCTAATTTACTTCTGCCGTTCCTGCTGGATGCATTTGTATTCTCGCTCGGCTCGCACTGCAAAATTAACCTTGTTGGTGCTGAGAGGCAAAGGCAATGGCTGTGTCAGGTGGGTTGATCCTCAAGTGCAGGGAGGGGATTTTCCAACAGAGTCTCAAGGAGTCCCCGGGGACTCTCAGGGAAGGTCTGGGAAATCTGGGCGCCGGAGAGTCTGCCGCAAGCCCCGTCACAGCCCATCTATGCCCCTGACACCCTAGTGCTGCTTCCACTATATTTTTTAAAGCCATGAAATCATTTTAAAAATTGGAAAACCAATGCCCGTATCAGTTTGCCAGCCTCCTCTCGCAGAGCCATGGGCCCCAGTGGCCTCCCCCAGCCAACACACACAGACAGTTCAATGCACGTTTATAAATCCTCCATAAACTAAGTTGCGCAAGAGAAGAAATCTGAACAATTTTCCTGTAATAGGCTATTAAGAACTTGTACCACCAATTAATCTATTAATTAGACAGCTTATCATCCTTCCACATGTTAGCAGGTTGCCAAAGCAGCATCTAGCCTCTGGGGCAGGCAGGAGATAAGAAAACAGAGAGGATACAAACAAGGGGAAAAGTATTTAAAAGAAAAAAAAGAAAACACAAAAAACCATGGTGCCTCAAGTTACAGATCTTGAAATAGCTAATAAATAAGGGAAGCTCAACAAACATGTCAAATTAATTTACAAGGAGAAAAAACAAATGTAACCTGAAAAGAAAGTCATTGGGTGTCTAACCATCAGCAGGGGCCTGCAGGGCATCTTATACAATGCAAGTAAAAGGCATTCGGAAACATAAGCCACAACAGGATTCAAGCTTTCCTCCACAAACACAAAGCTAGGCATATTACAAATACATACAAATTTACTCTCTCTCTCTCTATATATATCTACATCTCTCCATAGTTATCCATATCTATCTATATACATACATATATACACACACACACACACATATGTATATTTCAATACCGGTTTTGCCTGGAAAAAAACCACATTTCCTCAAATCCAAACCTTTCACAGGTCATTTTTTCAATGGGAAACCATCAAACCTCTTCAGCAAGCTGCACCTAGAGAAAACGCATCCTATATCCTGCCAGTGGTTTGCACTGGATGGCCTCTTTTAAGCCTGCAATGCTATGCTGGCATTTCAACTCTTACATTATTTTACCAGTAGCCTATTTAGGGTAATTTGTCAAAGCGTCATCAAAATACAACAACTAGATATTTTCAAATAGCACTTTTCAAAATGCCTTTTCCACAAGATACTTTAAAATTGTAATTTCTAGAAAAAAAAAATCCATGTCAAAGTGTTGGACTTTCCTGCAGGAAAATCCTTTTCCAAACCAGCTGTACTGAACAACTCCTGTTTTTATGATCATTTTTTAAAACCACAGCTTGATCTGGCGCTGCAGCGTCTTGGTGGAAGAGAAGGTGGGGATCCCCCAGTCCTGGTGCATTTTGACCAGGCGGTCATCGGCTCACGTGTATGAATGACGCGCTGGGGTTTTGCGTGTAGCAAGCACCTCTCGGGTCTCTGCCAACCACAGATTTCCTAGACATTAGGGTTGGACGGGACCTCGCGAGATTGAGTCCAGCCCCCTGCCCTCAGGAAGTCAGCTAGGGTCAGATCACCCCAGCAAGATAATCATCCAAATGCAACTTGAGCGTGTCCAGAGTAGGTGCTTGCACCACGTCTATGCAGTGCGGAGATCCATCTTTGGCACAAATGGCAAAGAATTTGTGGTTAAGTCCTTGATTGTGACACATATCGAGGGCACGTTATTCTGGACGGCACTTTTTGGGCATGCTGCTGCACATCCACCTACCTCCGTTGGGCAGTTTGCCAGGCCCGATGCTGATACCGTATGTGTGTCTTATGCTTTCGCTGTATTAGTTCTCAAGCCCTTGCATAGCTGCCTGCTTAACTTATCTGTTAGAGCTGTGTCTCACTGAATCTCTGCGTCGTGTTTTTTCAAACACGTCTCACCTCCACAGGAACAGTTCAGCTGCCCCGCTGCTAGCAGCCCTGGGAGCCCTTCGGTACAGAAACTGCTGGCTAACCCCACCTTTCAAGCATCGTGACATCTCCCCTTGCTCAGAGCAGGGCTAATTGGCAGCTCTTTCCCGTCATGGGAAAGCCAACAAAGCTTTCACTTCAGTCCCTTAAAAGGTCCACCACAAAAGGGAGCCAGGACTTGATAGGTTCAGTATTGCTAAGGCATAAAAAGCCACCCACCACCACCTTTGCAGATCTTCTGTATATTGTAAAGAAGCAAAAAAGGGAGGCAATGTTCCTTTTACCTTTGCGGGTCACCTCTCTGCAATTTCTCCAGAGGGCCTGAAATGGAGACGGAAGGAAATCGCAGAACCTTCCTGACTGAGTTGAAGGGAAAGGGTCAAAACCACGGCAAGTGAAACCAAGAAAATTGCATTGTTGGAGTAGCACGCCCAAGGGACTCGTAGCGAGCTGAGTTTCAGGTGAGGTAAGGGAAGCTGGAAACACGTCTGCTCAGAGACGAAGGAGCTACTTACTGGTGCCAAAGGTGTAAAGAATTGAGAAGTTAATGTTAGTGCAAAGACCACGCTAAGAACAGGGCCAAGCGCCTCGTGCTTGAACTGGGACACAAGCGAATAGTGGGTGCAGTGGAGGGTCTGGACACACGGGTCTCCCCTTTCCTCCCCTACCTGCCACAGCTGCCTACACGGGAAGGACGTGGGGTCTTTGAGCGGCCTTTGGCAACTGCAGAAACTGGAAACAGAGAAGGACTGAGCAGACGTGCTCCAGCATCCTGTCCCCTGGATGGGAGAATGGATGCATTTTTCTGGAGAAGGCAGGCAATGTCTAAAGAATAGAGAAATGGGCTTTTCTTTCAGATTTGGCTGAAAGTTTTGTCAACTTTTTAAATCTCAGGCTAATTCTTTTGGCAGACCTCTTCTTATAATTCCCTCCAGCCCCCTAATCTTCTACAATCTTAAAAAAAAAAATGGTTGAAATATTTCAGGATCGTGATGTTAAATGCTTTGCCTGCCTCTTAAGTTTTACCCTATTCCTTGGCTCTCCATTGTGAAATAATGAGCTTGCTGTCTATCTTCTTAGTACTCCACGTTGCCCCATGGGTTAGGCAGACATCTGTGCTTGGGAGCACGGTGCATTATTTAACACTTTCAAGTTCTCACTCTCTCTATCGAATATTCATTTCTCTGGGGGTGTCGTGCTGGCTAATTATACTCCAGGAATCCTTTTCCTGGCACGTTAGGTGTGAACCCCCGACTCTGCGAGCAAGAGGTTTAATGCTGTAGGGTCTGGTTCGATGCAAAGATCATGTCAGTAAAATATAATAAACACGTCATTTATTGGAAAGAAAAGGACCGTCCACACCTGTTGCTCTACCTGGGGGCTGGGGGCGAAGCATGAGTTTGGCATCTCAACACACGGGAACACATTCATGAAGAAATGAAGAACTACGACCGTGTTTATCAGCTGTACCAAGGTGGTCTAAGAGCCCCTGTCATGGACCAGGTCCCATTGTGCTAGGCGCTGTACAAACACAGAGCAAAAAGGCAATCCTTCAGCCTGAAATGGTGAAAGGGGTGCACTCGTTAGGCAGCTTCTTTCTACCGCAGACTGCAACCAGTGACCAGGAGACCTGCGATTCCTACTGTCAGTGCTGCAAGACATGAACATTATTTGGAAGCTAGGCCATGTGCCATTTTGAAAGGCATCAGCTAGACTGCCAGCAAGGGTCCTGGGCCTTATCAGCGACCCCTCTACCATGAAATGAAGCGTATGGCATCAGCAGTGCAGCTTTCCCAACTTTGTCCCCAGCCCATCTGCCACACCCCAGGTCTGGAGGGAGCGTCTGAAGCCTGGGAGCCTTCACGGCCCCTTCAAGTCTCAGCTTTCTTGCTCAGTCCTCCCGGAAAGGTCCCATGGCAGCTCTCCGGGCAGGTGAGACGCAGCCAGGCAAAGCAGCAGCTTTGCAGATTTAATGGCGCTTTATTCGCTTTGCAAAGAAAACTCAAAGCTGCAGAAATGGGAAAGGCAACAGATGCGTTTACTCTGATGGAGACGGTCAGAGCTGACCTGGGGGATGTCGACACACGGCTGCCATTAATTTTAGTGGGAAGCACGAGAATAAATCTTGTCGCTCGCTTGGAGACTCGCCGGCTCCGATGGCCTACAGAACAGGAGCTCTGCGAGCACTTCAGAGGAGGCAGAGGACAAGCAGCCACGTGCACGGTCCGCTATCCTCAGCGAGGAATGGAAAGCTCAGCTTCCTTAGGCAAGGTCAGGGCCTGAGGGCGCTCATGCAGCCCACCGCAAAGCAGGCGGGGAAGAAAGCTGGATTGGCGTTCAGCTTTTGCCCGGCCGTGAGAGCACGCACCCAGAGAGCCCGAGACCTGGGCTCTGGGCCCAGCACACATCGAGAGGATTCATCCTCTACATCCCATTACACCAGGCTCTGGGCAGAGATGGTAAGGACCCCACACTCCTCGTGCTGGAGTCCAGAGCACACAACTCACGGGACCAGGGCCGCATCCTGCGCCGTGGTGACGTGGGTTGAACTCTCTCAAGATGCAGATGGCCTGAGTTTGTGGGCACGTGCTCTTACCTCCAGAGCACGGGGTAAAAGGGGAGAACCCACCATCCTCTGAGCAAACCGGACCCAAAACTCTGCCCTCGCAGGCCTGCGGCAGACCCCCTCCGCTCCAAGGAGGAGTGGGAGCTCAGGCACGGCCCTGTACCGACGGCTCCGGTCACTCAAAAGGCAGCCAAATTGGCACTCTGTACCGCCTTTCGGA
This sequence comes from Caiman crocodilus, assembly GCA_030014935.1. Taxonomy (NCBI): domain Eukaryota; kingdom Metazoa; phylum Chordata; order Crocodylia; family Alligatoridae; genus Caiman; species Caiman crocodilus. The sequence continues at coordinate 8,118,210 of JAGPOW010003356.1, read as the reverse complement.
AGCACCTGGGTCTCCCCATTCACGGTGCAGGAAGCCTGAAAGTCCCGCCCTGCTGACGTGGATCACTCTCCAGAGGCAAGGCACCTAAATCTCTTGGCTACTGCAGCACCTAAGATGCATTAGGACCTGACCCTAACTCCTCTCTGCAGCTCGCCAGTAGAACGACAAACCCTACCAGCTGCTCCTGGGCACAGACCTCTGATGTCTGCCCCGCAAACTGAAGAGTGCAAGTCCTCACCGACTGCGGCACGCCGCTACATGAGCTCCTGCGCTTGCCTCCATCCCCCGGGTTAAGTGGAGAGCAATAGTCACTTGCTTATTTTATTTGTTCATTTTTTTTCAAGCCCAGTTCCTCGGCTCTCATCTTCGACAGCTTCTCTCACGGGACAGATAATCCCATTTACCTCTGCTACCACAACTCCAAGCACCCGTAAATTAAACAGATTTGCAAGAGAAGATGAAAGAGCTGGAATTAAAACTCTTGTGAAGTGCAGGTAATAAAAACATTGTTAAATGTAGTTACTGCGGGGAGTGGGGGGCACCAGTGCTTCACTCTCCCTTGCTGGAAAAGAGCAGGGAAATGTTAACGGGTTACACACATCCCACCTCGTGCTGACTGGGGAGCAAGGAAAGGAGGAAAGAGGAAGGAAATTCACGGTTGAATGTTACCCACTAGCGAGGGTGGTGGGGATGTTCCCAGCCGTCGGGCTGCTCCGTGCAGTGCACCGGGGAGCTCTGCGGGCTTGACGAGAGGTGCGATAAATGAGGCGGTTGTTCGAGATGAAGTTTATTTACAAGTTGTGAGCAAAAGAAGAATCCCCTGATGGATCCTGTCCCCTGCCCCATCTCCAGGGATTTGCTAGTTTAATTTGTCCTTTTGGGCCACGTGGCTGAGGTCCATCCACCGCCCTCCTTTACTAACGCACGTGTGTCACTCGATGGTCCCTCCCGGCACAGTTTACCGGCAAACACTGTGGCCGAAGGGCACATCCATGCAGGAGGCCAGTCTGGCCCTTAAGTCAGCAGAAAAACTCTCATTGACTTCCACAGGGGCACAGTTTCTCCGTGGGGAGGGACAGGGAAATGATATGCAGTAGCAGCCGAAGCAACCTTTACACCAACTATCGCCATCACCTACTGCTACCTAGGCTACATGAGCTGCCCAGGGTCCAGCTGGGTCAGCCTCAGCGAGCACTGGGTCCAAATCCAGGCTGCAGTGAAGATGCCATTGCCCGGCCTGTCTACAGCTCACGGCTTCAGACTGAGCTCCCTCCACACTCCCACACCCAGGCAGGGGAAAGGGAAGCGAAGCAAGTCGGCAGCAAGAGGAAGGAGCATGAGCAGCCCGGCGCTGCAAATGTCCTCTAATCCCTTTGCGGCGTGTCACCCCCTCACCTGCGCTTGCTACCCATTCCGGCATATCCCCCGCTAGAGACGCATCTCTTGGGGAGGTTGCCATGGACACAGAGACCGAACATCGCATCTCCAGCCCGTGATGCTTCCGACGGGAATCACAGAAAGATTGCGGATTAAATCTGTGCTGGCCAAGCGCCCTCGGCAGATGGCAGCATTGTGATACGTATCCCATCCCGAGCCACATTGTTTCTTCCACAGCAGGGGCATGCCGGCCCGATGGGGCGGATTTATTTCAGCCCGCTGGTTTCCTGAGGAAAGGGAATCGACTGCATTGCTATGCGCAGGAGAGAGGATGCTTAGGACACGTGCAAAAAAAAATTCAACTGAGATTTCCAAAGCTGCCACCAAGGTCGACACGCAGACATGCCATCCCAGCGAGCCAGGTGCGTATCGCTGCCCTCCGAATCTAAGTAATGAGAAAACAATGCTCCCGTCTCCACGGGGAGGGGTGAGATACGAATCAAGAATGTCGTAAGCAGGTGCAGCTATCCCGGTTGAAGCTGTATTGGTCTGGAGGCAAAGGAATCAAACCTCATGGAAGAGATGATATCTTTTATTAAACCAGCCAGATATTTGCAAACAAATTACTGTATTTATCTGCAAGCTTTTGGGCACACACCCTTCAGCTTGCACATAAATATAACAATTTGTTGGCAAATGTCTAGTTGGTCTAATAAAAGATACCACCTCTTCCGCAAGCTTTGATTCCTTTAGTAGGTACCGAGTTTTTTCCCCCGGCTTTTTTTTTTTTTGGTGTTTCACGCACAAGCTGAAGTCTTTGCAAGTCAACAGGTGTCTCCGATCACAGAGCACGCTGTGCTTCTGGCCCTTTCCTAGCGCTTCCAGGAGCACATCAGGGATGGCGATGGGCCTGGGAAGGGGGAGCTCCACAGCCCCTCTGCTCCGAGACTTGGGCTGCGCGAGCGTCCTCCAGCAGGTCTGCGGGAAGGGGTTATGCAGCCAGTGGCACCGACACCGGGACAGGCATTACTGGTGGCACTGGCGGAAATACTTGCCTGGGTACACTGAAATAAAAGGTGACCGGAAAGCCTACCGCATGCCTCATTCACTTGCTGGCTTCTGCTGCATTGGACAGGCCCTTCTCTGCAAAATGCAGGCTTGCAGCAAAACCTCTCTTCCCCACCTGAAAGACCCCACGTGCAGCCAGCACAGGATACGACCCTGTCCTCTAACACCGCAATGGTTTTTGTCTGCACGTCCAGTCACGCTGCCTCCATGCGTGCTGGGCATCCGGCCGGCTGCAGTCCTAGAGGAAATGTGAACACCCGCATCCCTAACACCCCCGCTTGGCCAAGAGGCATTAATAGCTCCCGGTCCAGTCATCAGTCTCTGTTCTCTAATGTTCTCGACAGTCCACTCATGCCAGCTCTGATGCATCGAGCACACTCATACCTGGTCCCTTCATCACTTCCTCTCCTCTTTCGGCAAAGAAATTAGCCTCTCCATAGCAAGCGGGCAGTGATGCAAGTCATCAGTGAACTCAGTCTTACTCTTTGGATAAAGAGCAATTCAGCTATTTCCTGCGTTCCTCCGGACAACGGCAAACCAAAAGGAAACATTTTTCCCCATTGTGGCACACTGGTATATTCCTGGGGCAATAACTGGATTTATTTTTCTTGCAGGAATTCCCATTTAATTAAAAAAAAAAAAAAATGCTAAAAAATGTGTTTTGAGTATTTTTTCACTAGCTCTGCCCTGCCCTGGCTTGTGAATCTCAGCCTTGCTACTGAGACACCCCTCCTTTTCTTCTAAGGCTTAAATCAGATCATCCACACCTGCCCCCCGGTGTAATGGCTTACAGCGCATTTCTTCCTGCTAACCTGGTTGTGATACAATACGAGTGAGTTAATGCAAGAGGGGGCTGGGCAGAGGGAATAGAAAAGCTGGTCGTGTTCGATCAGCGCGCGGCATACCCAGATCAGAGAGACACTCAATAAAAGTCAGTCCTCTGATGGATCGGCGTGAAACTACCAAGGGCTGCAGTGCTCGGAGGGAAGGCGCTGCTCTCACACTGGCTCCCAGCCCACGCGGTGATGCACAGCAACTCCCCGAGCATCTCCGGAGGTGCTAGATACCCAGACATGCTCCCCGCCGGGGGCTCCGTCCCAGGCCAGCCTGAGGCACGATTCTGGGGAATTTGGCACCGGGCAGAAAGGGAGAGGCTGTGCACACGGATCCCAGGTGCACGAGATGGGCTGGCAGGGACCAGTCTTACCCGAACAGACTTCAAGCCAAACAGACTCGCTTTAAAAAACCAGTTTGTGTATCTAGGTTTAAGCTACAGCCAGGTGCTCTGGGCGTGCTCCTGCAAAATGCCAGAGGGGATGGGGGGTTTCATGCCCCTCTGTGCGCGTGCGGTGCTTTGGAACTGTGCTTTTTGTTCCACCACTCTAAGAAGCTCCATCAGAGAGAAGTACTAATACAGCTCAATTGAAACTCATTCGCTGCAATGACATTTCAGCACTTTGGGCACCGTCTGCAGCCAGGTGCCTGCCGCTCGGAGCAAGGTGGTGCGGGCACACGCCGCCAAGGGGGGCTTGTTATTTCTAAAGGGGTTGGACCTTTGACTTCGAAGTGCAGAAGGGACTTGGGGCTTGGATCCACAGGCCAGGTGTCAGGACTCCTGGGTTCTTTACTAGTCACCGGATGTCGGACAAATCATTGAATCCCCGTGTCTCCCTTTGCTCCCTTTGAACTAAATATGCCGAGTTCAGTGCGGGAAGGAGGGACTGAGCACTGGCCAAAGGCGATGCGAGCCCTCACCATCTGGGCACCTGGCTCTGGCCTAGGGCTGCCCGTGCAGCTTGATGGAGGGGTCGATACGGGCTCTCTGGAGCTTGCTCTCACTCTTGTACCTTCAGGACGTGCGGCTGATGAGACAGGAGCCTCAGTTCTCCATCAGCTCCCCCCCAAGCGCCTGCCAACGCAAAGCGCTTCTAATTAAGTGCTCACAGAAGGAACGGTCTGTCCCTGCTCAACCTCTCTCAGGGCACAGAGGAGGACGCCGGCCCAGCCTCTGCTTTGCACGCAGCTTGCAGCCGTGCCCCCGTCTCTTCATTATCGCTTCTCCGCCTGGATCTCTGCTCCTAAGGCTGCCCCAGCCCGACCCTGCAGAGCCCAGGAGCATGGACAGGATCATTACCACACCGGCAGCTCCTCCCAGACGCAGCCCGTGAACCTTGGTGCTAATCATTATTTTCCTCATCAGACCCGCAGGAGGCTTTCTGCACACAAGCTCGAGGAAAGGGGTCGTGCCCTGCATAGGAGGCCTCGAATAGCGGATCCTTGCATCACCCCTGTGCTGTCCCCGCTGCCTTTCCACCCACGGGTCTCGCAGCTGCAGGGAGAAGTCGCAGTGACCCGGCGAGCGCCAGGCGATGGGTGGGACCCGCATGCCCCATGCCTGGAAAAGGAACCGGCTGGAGCCAGGGAGTAGAGGGTTTGGGAGCCATCAGGAGCTGCAGGGCATTAATGGGCTCCATGCCATCAGCAGTTTCTTCCCAACACAAACTGCCCAGAACCTGCGGACACCTCGCATTTATGCCCTCCGCTGTCCCTACAGGAGCAACACCTGGGCTCCCTTTAGGCATGCAGGGACTGCAGCGGCCATGGGAGCCCTTGGAAAGGCTCACGGGACAAATGCACACGAAGGATAAGCCACAGCCGAGCGTCTGCTACAGGTCCCCAGCCCAGGCCCGAGCCTCACGGGACATGGACCTGCCATGGGCCCATCTTGGGTCCCGAGCTCCTGCCACAGCGCTTTGTTTTAGCTGCAGAGCACCCGGGTCGTTCCCTGGTGCACTGGTCAAGCGTGTGGAGGGAGGTTATCAGAGCAATGGGTGCGGGGAAGCCAGGGCCCCAATCCTGACTCACAGCACCTGAGGAGCCTGCTGGGAAATGGGGAAGCAGCAGGGCTTAACTAGCACTGGAGCAGAGCAAGCAGGATCCAGTGAATATTCACATGACACCCATACTACGCGTCTCGTGTCCCCCTGCAATACGATGATGCACGCTTTGGAGCAGGTGTCATCGCTCTGCTGGCAACCCGGAGCCAGACAAAGCATGCCTAGGCTGTCCCATCTGTACAACGGATCATGAAGCTGGCCCCTGAGGTGGACAGAGGGCAATGCTACATGGAAGAAACGGATGTCATGCAACCGGGGACCACAATGCTGCCGCTGATCCAGCTCACCTTGCTTACACACCGGCCCTTATCATAGTATCATAGTACCTAGGGTCAGAAGGGGCCTAGAGCAGGCCATCTAGTCCGACCCCCCGCCAATGGCAGGAATGAGTGCCAGGGTCACAGGACCCCAGCCAAGTACCTATC